>CAJQZJ010033276.1:5633591-5663206 GCA_907164525.1 Lophiomys imhausi | reverse complement strand
GGGCAGGTAATATTTTTCCTGGAGAAAATTTGTTTTTTTGACAATATAAAAAGTATTATCTTTCAATTGAGATTAAAAAAGAAATTATTTTGATATTTTGAAACTAAACAAACCTATAAGTGTATATATTTTGAGATCTCAAGCGACAATTCGTTTTGAATTTCAGCATGCCTAATTTTAAAATTAAATAATGATAAAATGTATTACAAAGTAAGAAGAATGAGTGTGAAACAAAAATGTTAGCTTTCAGGGAGGAGGCTCCAGATCGGTTCAAATCATATCCTCCAAGTCCTGTGTCTGAAGGCTGCAATACCATCTGCAACATGGATTTACCTTCTAGTTCTGAGAGGAAACTAAGGGCAATAGCAAGAGGAATAATTATCTTGAGAATCTTTCAAGACTCCCTCATCAACAACTTGAAAGGAGTGCTAGGGATTTTGTTAGCTAGCTTATGACACCAGGGTAGAGCATTTACCACCCTAAGTAGTATAACTTCTTTTAATATATAATATCATATTCCTCTACAGCCTTTTAGACTATTCTTAGTGCTTTTTATTCCTTCTCTATCACTGTGCATTGCCACCTTCTTTCCATTCTTCTTTTCCATGGCACCTGTGTGTTAATATCCCCAACTCCTTAGTCCCTCCCCCAAACACACAATTGTACATTTTTCCCTGGTTTCTGCAGATACTCTAGATATTGTATTTGCATCTAAATATTTAGAACAAGAATCCAAATATCTGAGAGAACATGTAGTGTTAATCCTTTGGAGATTCATTTGGTTATCCCACTTATTATATTTTGTAATGCATCATATATAACTGCAAATGTCATATTTTCACTTTTCTTCATAGTTATATAGACTTCCACTTCATATTTGTACCATATTGTCATTATCCATTCATGATTGAAAGACATTTAAGCTGTTTCTATTTCATGATTACTATAAATAGACATGTATTGAACTGCACTCCAACTATACTATCAAATAAAAGTGATATATATGCACAGAACTCAAGATGAAAATGTGTTACTTGTATCACATATAATTCAGAAAGTCTACAATTTTGAATTACTTATTTAATTAAAACAGATGCTTTCATAGATTGGTTATTTTAAGAAATGAAAGTTTGTCATCTTTATTCAAAGGAAGATGCATTTTTATTGAAATTGTATAAGTAAAGGTAAGTGGTTTTATTTATATTATGTATCATCCTATGATAGAATTTGCTTTTTTATGGTACAGGATTGATTTAGATATTCTTGGCTTTTTGTTGTCCCATATGAAATTGAGAATTGCTTTTTTTTCTGGTCTATAGCTCATCCTGAGTGAGCTAACCCAGACTGAGAAGGATGCACATGGCATCTATTCACTTATAGTTGGATTTTAGCTATATAGTAAAGGATATCTATACTACAACCAATGCACCAAAGGGAACATGAACATAGACTTTGTTACCTGTCAGTGAGACACTTTGCGCTAGTGGTGCTCCCTTGTAGGCCCCCAGTGTATGAGGAGGCTGTTGGCCCTCATATGACTGCTGAACTGGGGCAGGGGACTGTTATGTAGGGACACTCTACTCCAGAGGAGTGGGATGGAAAGGATAGGGGGTAGAGGGTGGGAGGGCGGGACTGGGAGGGGTGGAAGGAGGACACTATGATGGAGACATATCCTGAAGTAATAAATAAAAAACGAATTTGCTGTGGAGTAAATTTTAACTTTATTCTTGATCATATATGTCTATTTTCTGTATGGTTGGATAAAGTACTGAATGTAAATTATATTATTAGTTGGAAATTACACATCAAATAAATCATATTTACATCAAGAACATTTCAAAATATGAAGGACTCTTAAACACAATTTTGTTTCAGTCTTTCTATTCATAAACATTTTCTTAAATGAAGAAAATTATTATTTATCATTTATTTTGTCACTGTGTTGTAACTTAACTATACCATTGGATCACTAATCATTCAGATAACAGAAGAATGAGATTAAATCTAGGCTGAATGACATATGAGTTCCCATAGGCATTTCCTTTTATTCTGCTTTTCTGGGAGTAGAAACTTTTACATCACTCTTGTATCAGAAGGAAATGCACTCATATATTTTGTTTTCTTTGTTGAAATAAAAATTAGTGTAAAAGAGGCTGTGAATTTGAAGGAAGTATGGTGAGAATATTTAGAAGTATTTTGAAGGAGAAAAGGAAATGAAAAAATGTAATTATAATATAAATTTTTAAAAAGTAAACAAAAAAATCACAAAGCCTTCAAAAAAGAAAAAGGGAAGAAATTAAGTGAATAAGTCTTGGAGGTTAATTGGAAAGGTGGGTGAAAGACAAGAGTCAGGAAGACACATATATATCTTTTTTTAACTGAAAGATTTTTCATATAAAAATCCTGGCATAGAGAACACTTGAAGAGGGAAGCTGGTTGGAATGCTAGTTTTTAAGTATTTGTCTCAGTCTTGTGGTACATGATGCTTACAATATATCCAAGTGAAGAATTTGAGTCGACAGTTGAAAAATGTGCCTAAAGACAGAGATCTGCCTCTATAGATGATCTGAGTGCTGCACAGGTTCATTTACCCAGTATTTGTGAATATTGGCAAATATTTCTCAATGAAAATAAATGCAATTAAGTGACAGGTTCAATCTTTTAAACTCTACAAGACTTCTATTTTTTCACTTATTAATAAATTTATTTATGACTCTTGATAATTACTAGGGTAGTTTTAAACCCACATTTGAGTTGATTATTTTGCACTTTAGTAATATAATTCTGTAATAAACTGCATTCACTCATTTATTTAACCATCTTATGTTTATTTTCCACAATTAGTTGTACTAAATACTATTAGAAAAGCATCTTTACTTTTCATGCCCAATAAAAATTTCTATTTTATCCTCCAAGAATTTTTTTAGATTGTATTTTTGTTGATATATATATATGTATATATGCATATGTTTTTACTTGGGAGCAAATTTTCTTCATGCAAATCAAGTAGGTTAGTGAATTAAGTTTATAGGATTGTCCCCTTGCATTCTAGTGAGTCATTTATGACCCACTACATAGGTAATGGCATATAATTCCCTTAATTTTGTTCTGACATTGTTATTTATGGGTATCTCTGCAACTAAAAAAATCTAAATCTCAAGGGATAAATTTTTTCACAATGTCAACTTGTCTACCTAAATATGACCTATACAGTCACTTGCCATTTAATGAATTATATTATCAACTAATTAACCAAAATATGATACAAATGTTAGAAAGATAATTCTCTATAAAGACAGGATGTTTACTTCAAACAAACTCATAAACCTAGATCAGTATTGTTAGTAGAAACCTAAAATTTAAACATAAATAATATTACTATTATATATATCATTACAATAGATAACATTTTTAAAAATCTGTTCAAAATAATGTTAAGGAATCAGAACAATTGGATGTATCATGTACTGATAGGGAACTAGTAATGAAAAATATCAATTAAAATCCTTGATGGTAGTTTCTTGCAAAGACATATTGAGTTGTTGGTCACATTTGTCCATGAGACTCCAAAAAAATTACAGGTTTTTTGCTATTGCCCTTGCTTGCCCCAAAAGGCAGAAGGCATGTCCTTATTGCTGAAGACACCAGGCACTTCAAACACAAAACTCAGAGGCTCCTGATTTGGAACTGACCTTAAAGCATCCTCCCTTGCTTTCATAATACCAGAAAGTACCATACAAGTTTCCAAAGGAGGGAAGCAACCAATAAGCCCACCCAGCTATGATGATATGAACCATATCAACAACCATCATGATAAGATAATCTCAAGTGAACAATGGTAGTATGTATACCTCGGCAGGAAACAACAGATCTCTAATTGGGCTTAAGACCTGCTTAACAAGAAGAGATATGTCTGGTAATGGTAACCTAGCTAACTACTCAGGGTTAGTAAACTCATAGATCTTGGAGAGATTCTACAACCATCAGTTTACTAAACCAGCATACTCCCTAACTGCATTCTAAATATTTGTCTTTATAAGCACAGACAAGTGTAGTCCTCGCCCCTCCTCAAGGAGCTTTCTTCTTGCAATGGAGAGGAGAGTACAAAAAAACACAACCAATCAAAGTGCAGGGTCATAGACACCTGTTCCCAACGCAAACATCTACAAAACTAATGTGACACTGAAGTCTCAGGAAATATTTTGGAAAATAGAGTAAAAAGATTGTAAAAGCCAGAGGATCAGAGGTTTTACTGTGAGATTGTGTTTTCCAGTAATGTTAGTAGATACACCAACAAAATCTCACTAACAAGATCACCTAAAATGAGCTGAACAAGGACAATAACTGACATGCCTAAACCTTACACAAAAAAACTACTGGCAACTGAAGAAGTCTGAGAGCAGGAGAAAGAGTCTTCTCCGGGGAACAGTACACCAATTGGTTATCCAAAACTAAATGGTTAGCCCTGAAAACATACATATTCAGACTAAGTTGGTTATTTTTAGAAATATATGTATATATACATACATATATTTATGCAGCAATAATTAATAAAAAAGAGGTTGTGAATTTGAAAGGGAGTATATAGGAGTGTTTGTAGCTAGGAAAGAGAAGGTAGAAATGATGTAAATATACTATAATCTCAAACTTAAAGGAAACATGATATAAAGAAACAGGGAAGAAAGTAATCTGAAAGTACCTAGCTATTTAAGCATTTTTATTTTCAAATTTTTGTCTTATAATTTTACATAAAGTTTACTATCCCTCTTGTTTTATGATAACCATAAGATATCCTAAAACAGTATTATCTTTTACAATTTTGTATTATATTTAAAGCTTCTAATCTAAAATTTATGAAAAGGATGAGGCCAAAATCTTGTGTTATTCTATTAAGTGCATAGTGGTTTTCCAAACACTATTACTAAATGTTTCATTTTCTCCCTGTTTGAGACTATGCTATATGTATATACATATATAAAAACTATAAAATTTTAAAAATTAAACTATAAAGTAAATTAAAAATTGACTATAAAAAATAAAGACATATCTCTCATATATCATAGGCATTCAACTTGTGGATATCGGCTAATAAAAATAAATTATTTATATATTTATATATAGATTATATTTATATAAATATTATATTATTTATATATAAATTAGCATGTTTATAGAAGCTTTATCACAAAACTTAAAATTGAAAAGGATACATGTCAGTAATCAATAAACAATAAAATAATAAATACTCAAATTGTAGTATATCATCTCAGCAATTAAGATGAACTATAAATTGATTTATGTATGTGTAAAGAAGGAAAGCATTCCTAGCAACAATGTAAAACAGAATGTAGTATATATATATGTTATGAGACTTTATATAAATGAACACAAATGCTCAGAACCATATGAAGACATAAATAACATAAGCAGTTGTCAGACAAATGAACAGACAGGGCCAAATGAAGTAATATTTACAAAAGGGAATAAGACAATGACATTTTTATGATAATGGATATCTGCATGAGCTTGTTTCGAAATGTATATCTCTGTGAGTATGCACGCAAATATATCTCCTCCCTTGTGCTTCCTAGGGACAGGGGTGACAAATAAATGAGATAAATTAAGTCTGTTTGAATTAGGAAAACAAAATACGCTAAATTTAACCAGTGACATTTGTGTTCTCGGAAGAATCAAATGTAAGCTTGTGAGTTGGAAAGGTTATAGTGGAAAAGGTCAAGCTTCACATGGACTGATAAGGGTCAGTTGGAAGAGGAAAGCCATGGTGGTTAAGCAAGCGGCCCAGAAGTGTTTCTTCAATTTTTCCACTTGGTCATGTGCTGCAAATAGAGTCAAAGCTGGGGTAATCAATCAGCTAAACATCAAGCTTTGACATCAGATGCCGATGCTGGTTGCTGCAGGGATTGTTTGATCTAGTGAAATGCTTCCCATTGAGTGTGGGTCTGAGACTGGGTTTACACACCATCTTGAACATTGTTTTTATTGCTTTGTCCATTCAGTTCCTCTTACTTCCCTTTCTTTATGTCTCTGTCTCTCCATATGGTCTTCTTCTTCTTCTTCTTCTTCTTCTTCTTCTTCTTCTTCTTCCTTCTTCTTCTTCTTCTTCTTCTTCTTCTTCTTCTTCTTCTTCTTCTTCTTCTTCTCTTCCAATTTTTGTATTTAAGTACATACATATTTTGATGCATATGAATATGTCTCAATATGTGAATATAAAAACCACATATAATTTATAAGTAAATATATAAAATATCAAAAATAGAGGGACATAAACTTAGGCAGGCAGAATAGTGATCAATAAAGAAAAACAGCTTTTATCTTTCTAGCCTGATAATATACTCTACTTCTTTTATCATAAAAAACCCTCCTCAAAATCTTGTCTATTCAATTAGAAAAGTCTTAAAGAGCTAGATATTTATAACATTTCTTTAAGTTACCTTTTCACTCAAGACTCTTTCAAAATTTAATCTGAAATTTAAATTTCTGACCATGGTTGTGAATATTTCCTTTTATCTTTAATATTTTGTTGCTATTATTATGAAAATTTTATATTTGAAGTTATATTTGTTTTCAGATTTCATTTCAAGGGAATAGTAAATGATATTTAAGGAGGTTACTTCATTTTATTGAGGATAGCAAAAATTTATAGTGTTTAAATTAAAATGAAATAAAAATAGGAAATGGTAAAGAAAACTGGACCTTTGTGAAAATGATTAATGGAAATCCAGATGATACAGTCATGAAAATTAAAGTTACATTACACCCACATTAGGCATTTAGGACACTGTTATGAGGTTGGGTAAAGCTAAGTATTCAGAGCATGTTGCATCTAATTTGTTAGCTTTAATAATGATTCTTAGTGTATGCTCAGATAAAACACACATGCAAATCCATGAACTCAAATACTGAATTACAACATAAATGTCTTGCCTGGTCAAAAGGAGAGAATTTATGCCTGGTACTGTAGTCCTAGCCAACTACACAAGGGTAGTGGAGTTATGGATCTCACTGTAGAATTTACAACTAACACTTTACTAAGCCAGCAGAACCCCTAACTACATTCTAAACATTTGTCATTTATTCCACAGGTAAGTATAGTGCTCACCACACATCAAGGAAACTTCTCTGTGACATAGAGACCATTACAGAAAACCACAACAAATCATAATGCGGGGTTGAAGAGCCCTTTCCCAGTGGATACATCTACGAAACAAATATCACACATGAAGCTCAGGGAACATTGTGGAAAGAGTCAAGGTGGAGGAGATTTTAAGAGCCAGAGGACCAGGGATTTTGATGTGAGAGTGCATCTAATAGTGAGCTTTGAAGCTACTTCTAATAAGTTCCATCAACATCATTACCTAAACATGAGCTGGATGGACATGAACAACTGTAGGCATGCTAAAATGGGTGGCGAAAGTCTGCAAGTCTCCAACCCAGCAGAAAGAACTAGAGAGAACTAAAGAATACTGAGAGCATAGAAATAAATAGTCTTTCCTAGGAAAGAGTCACCAGTTGATCATCCAACTAAATGGTCATCCTGAGAGCATGTACGTACAAGTAATATTATAAAGACTGAGGGGGGTGTGTTTATATATTTATGAATATATCTATATACACTATAAATGTATATATGTATGTAACACCAATTATTAAAAATAGAGGCCATGAATTCAAACAGAGCAAGAAGGGGTATATGGAATTGTTTAGAGGGAAGAAAAATGATTTAAATATTTTATCATCTAAAAAAAATAAAAGAAACATTTTTAAATTATGAAAGCTGTGAGGAGATCATCATGGATCAGCTGTGACCTGTCAGGTTGTTTCTGAACTTCATTTCCTTTTTGTGACAATAAATATGAGCTACATGTATGATGGCATAGAACATTCTGAATGTTCTGAGTCTAAAATGCTGTCTAGTTCATGAATAGGAAGTAATGAATGTCGTAACTTAAATGAGTTCTTCTCTACTTAAAAAGTATGAATAAATAAATGTCTTTCTCAGCCTAGCTCTGCCAATACAGGGTAGGTAAGTCCTTCATAATTCCAGTTCTACAATCAATGTCGGTCAGATAAATGGGGCCAAATGGCTGAAGATTGATGCTGTAATGTATGGAGAGAAAATGGGAACTGTCCAGGCAGCCACTGACATGTCATTTCTTAGTTTTGGAAGCTGCGGGCCCTGCACTTCCTATATAATCATATATATTTATCCCTCTCAGGTCTTTGAGGTGGTTGAAGAACAGATGGCTAGAGTCTCATAGTTAAATTTTGAGTTGTTTAGGAATCAAGAGAGTGTTCTGGATCTAAGAAGATGTTTTTAAAATTGTGAGGCAAGTTAGTATGAAAGCTGAGTTAGATATAGAACTTTAAACTCATGGAGATGGTTAGATAGTAGAATGTTAAAGTCAGGTGCCAAATACATATGTACTGGACATTGAGAATGATGCTAAGCCATATAACTCTCACAATTGTGGCCTATTTATTTCTGTTGTTTTGTTTTGTATTTATTGTTATAAGAGAAAGAACCATTTGTTGGACTGAAAGGGGGAGCTGTTGGAGGGCGGGAAGATATACCTTAAACTAAAAAAGAAAAAGGGTAGAGGATGGGGGGTTGAGGGGGAAGAGGGTGGAAGGGTGGGACTGGAGGGGGAGTAGGGAGGGGATTGTGATTGAGATGTAACTTGAAGAAATAAAAAATAAATTATAAAAAAAGCTTTAGTCAAAAAAAGTTTCTATTTTTGTATGTGAAGAAAACAAAATATAGGTGATTACTACTTTTTATCTTATATTACAGCTTCCCAAGATAAGGATAAAGAATTAAATTCTTAATTTTTAAACATTTATGCATTTTAACATATGGAATTCTTTTAGATAACATTCAATATGAAATTAATTCATTTTATTTTTACTTTTATTTTTGAGACACTCTCACTGTGTGTAACTGTCTAGGCTGACACTCACTTTGTAGACCAGGCTGGTATTGAACACAGAGATCCACCTGCTTCTGCCATCTGAGTTCTGGGATTAAAGACATTTTGTTTTATCCACTAAATTTCATTTTATCTTTATCTTGATACCTTTCCTCAATCATTAGTTCACATCATAGAAATTCAAAACTTTCAATAAAATTTTAAAAAGTAATCAATAAATAATATTCAAGTCTATTTTCAAAAAAAAAACCTTATCTTTTTCTGAAAAAAAAATGCATGATTAACTTTAAATACATAGCAGGCAGGTTTAGAGGTAGATAGAGTCAGCAGGAAAATCAGCTACATAACCAGTCAGTACATATGTCTGGAGACAAAACAATTGAAGATCATGAAAGAACTGGAGCTGCCTCCACTCCCAAATGTCTTCCTCTGAGTTCATTTTGACATATAGCACAGGCATTGCTGGCTGTTTCTGACTTTCAAGCAGCCTTTGTTCTCTTAGCTATATGACACAGTAACTCACTGTGGTTCAAAGAACAGAGACACAAAGCCATCACAGTGTCTTGTTGGAGGTAGATGAAGAACTCAAAGAGGAAACACGTGTCTTGGGGAAAGAGAGATATCCTGCTTCATATGCATATACTCCTAAAATGTTAGAACTCTGACATTTGATAGGGCTCATAGAGATATAGAATTAAACAAACAAACAAAAAAGCTAAAAAACAGAATAGCATAACTTCATCTACATAATTAGAAGCAAAGAAGAAGTTCAAACCAGACTCCAAAGGCTAGTACCATCAGAAGCAGCAGGAAGGGGAAAGTAAAGATTCTCAAGAGAACAATATTCTCCCACTTCCAAATTCCTGTGTTTTATGAAATACTGGAAACTATATATTTAATTTTAGATAATATTTGTGTAATATATTAGGAATAAATCATATTGAAAGTATGTAACAATCTGTAGTTCTTGTAGAAAAGTATTATTTAAATTATTATTTTGTGTAAATATGTAGTATATACTATCATGTAAATTCTCATTAAAAGATAAAACTAACTTGATATAAGTATGTACAAAAGAATTGTAAGTCTTGTAACTGACATTAGCAGCTTGAGCTCCCAACTCAGTAATGACTAGCTTTCAAAAGAACAGCTCAAAAGATCAGAAAAAGATTCCAAGCCTTGGATATCTAAATAAATTGGTTGACAACTTAGTTTCTGATATTAAGTAGAAAACTAACACTCCAATTTAGAAAGTGGATACTCTTTGTTTACCATTGTACACATTAAAGGAAACCAACATAAACTGCAAACTTAGTGAACATACATGATATATGTATATATATATATATGTCACACACACATATATATTATATATATAATAGAATTGTTTTTGAAAGAAAATGGTACTTTATTAGTATCTAAATACTGTGAGCCCTTATCAGAGAAAATCTTACTCTGATAATTGGCAGGTAACTGACCACTAAGCCAGATCAAATTAGTTCTGTGCCAAATAATTCATGTGTTTAGGGAAAGGTGTTACTACTTTAATAATAAGAAGAAACTAATGAAAAGAAAGGTGAGGCCATCAGTTTTGAGAGGAAAATTTGGTCAATGTATTGTGTATTTTCTTTAACTTTTTGCATTTAGCTTTGTTTTTAAATCTACAATAAATGGCTGCAGAAGCCCATCTCTGCATTATTTTAAACAGCAATCAGGCTCTATGTGTTCTCAGAAAAAGAGAAAATTCTCCCAAGCCACTTTCCTACAGAGCTGTCTGCACAGAGGTAGCATCTCACTAGCATAAAGATGTCCAAGAGCTCCAACAAGAGTTTCAAATTAATCCTGACCGTAACCTTGCTTGTAATTGCAACTAAAGCTGTTAATCACAGATAATTGAAGAATGGCAATTTTTCTAAAGCCTCTGCTAGAGAAGAATCAGTATACCAGAATTGCTGAGAGCAATTACATAAAAATGTTCTGGATAGAGAAAGTATAGTCCATGCTCACAGGGTTACTAAACTGCCATGACTGGTTGGAATTGAACTAAACAGCTACCCAAAGGTTGACAAAGACAGTCTATTTGTTTTCCCTACAGACATCACAGTCCCTTGGCAGCTCACAAACAACTTTTGATGTAGATGGCTCCTGGATGCTTGCATTGTGTCCCTGGGGGCTTTTCCACAGATTTTCCCTCCGACGACTGCTGAGAATTCTCCAAGACACCTTTCCAGATCTGAGAACTCATTTTTCCATGTTGGATTTCATCCTGAAATCAAGACACTGACATGCTTATAAAGTTCCAGCACTGTGACAATGACAATCCTGAGACAGTAAACACATGAGTCTGAATGCAAGACCCTAGGTAACAAGAGCATTTGTAAAGTACTAAAACTTTGAACAGATGAAACAGACACAGAATTTCACAATCACTGTATGTTTAAAGCAGCATAAATCTACCTGGTATTTCATAAAGCACTTCAAACTATGAGTTATGAAAAAAAGTAATTGGATGCAGATTCTCACCCTGGTTTCCTACTGCATGATCCTCCATGGAAAAGTAGTCTAGGACTGAAATCTAAGTAGAAATAAAAAAAAAGACCCTGAAAAGCAAAAATCATAATATGACAGAAAACAAAATACTGGAATAATTTTCACATCAGAATAAATATTGTATTGTTTGCTTTAAAAAGCATGTGCATTGTATATTTGTATTCTTAAAGTTTTATCTTTCAATATCTTCTGTCCACAGTCAATCCAGTGACCTTCCCAGAATCTGGAAGGTTTATTTGCATCAAAAATTTTCACTTCCTCTCTGCTCCCCTGCACTGCATCTCCCAATCCCAAATCTGGAATTGAAGTTATATGAATACATTCCTTCATGAGCCAAATTAAAGTATGAAAAATAACATATATATTCTATATCTTCCAGGCTTGCATATAGAAATGCATACAGATATAGAACAAGGGTATTATACCTGTATATTTTTAAATTGGTCATTTGATAGATTCAAATGTTCCCTCTCCACTGACATTTCACCTTAAGGAACAAATAGGGTAAAGCTACTAATATAATGAATTTCAATTGCATAGTTTAATAGTCTCTTATTGATGCCAATCCAAGATCATCCTTTCACACCACTCTCTTTTTTTTCCAGTATACATATTAGCTACTTAGAGTTTTTTAATTTTTTTATGTTTATTTATTACTTCAGGTTACATCTCCATCAGTGTCCTCTTTCCACCCCTCTCAGTCCCGCAATCCCACACTCTACCCCCTAACTCTTCCATCCCACTCCTCTGGAGTGGAGTGTCCCTACATAACAGTCCCCTGCCCCAGTTCAGCAGTCATATGAGGGCCAAGAGCCTCCTCGTACACTGGGGTCCTACAAGGCAGCACCACTAGGGCAAAGTGTCTCATAGACAGGAAACAAAGTCTATGTTCATGTTCCCTTTGGTGCATTGGCTGTAGCATAGTTATGTCGTACTATATTGCTAAAATACGATTATAAATGAATAGATGCCATTTGGATCCTTCTGAGACTGTGTTAGCTCACTCAGGATGAGCTTCTCCAGTTCCATCCATGTGGCTGCAAATTGCATGATTTCGTTGTTTCTGATGGCTGAGTAGTATTCTATTGTGTAGATGTACCACAGTTTTTTTTTTTAAACAATTCCTCGGTTGAGGGACATCTGGGTTGTTTCAAGTGTCTAGCAATTACAAATAAGGCTGCTATGAACATAGATGAGGAAACATCCTTGTGGTTTGCTAAGGAATCTTTTGGATGTATACCCAGAAGTGGTATGGCTGCATCTTGAGGTAGAGCTATTTCAAGATTTCTAAGATATCTCCAGACTGATTTCCATAGTGGTTGTACAAGTTTGCAATCCCATCAGCAGTGGAGGAGTGTTCCCCTTTCTCTGCAAGCTGGACAGCATGTGCTGTCATTTGAGATTTTGATCTTAGCCATTCTTACAGGTGTGAGATGGAATCTCAGAGTCGTCTTGAGTTGCATTTCTCTGGCGATTAAGGATGCTGAGCATTTCTTCAAGTGTCTCTCAGCCATTAGGGATTCCTCCTTTGTGAATCCTCTATTTAGCTCTGTCCCCCATTTTTTGATTGGATTATTTGGTTTCTTGGCATTTAATTTCTTGAGTTCTTTGTAGATTTTGGATATTAGCCCTCTGTCAGATGTGGGGTTGGTGAAGATTTTCTCCCAGTCTGTAGGCTGCCGTTTTGTTCGAATGACAGTGTCTTTCGCCTTACAGAAGCTTTTCAGCTCAGCTTCGTGAGGTCCCATTTATTGATTGTTGGTCTTAGAGCCTGAGCTATTGGTGTTTTGTTCAAGAAGTTGTCACTTGTGCTGATGAGTTCGAGGGTTTTCCCCAATTTCTCTTCTAGTAGATTTAGTGTGTTAAAGTCTTTGATCCACTTGGACTTAAGTTTTTGCAAGGTGATAAATATGGGTCTAATTTCATTCTTTTACATATTGACATCCAGTTAGACCAGCACCATTTGTTGAAGATGCTGTCCTTGTTTCATTGTACAGTTTTGGCTTCTTTGTCAAAATTAAGTGACCATAGGTCTGTGGGTTCATTTCTGGGTCTTCAATTCGATTCCATTGATCTACCGGTCTGTTTCTTTACCAGCACCATGCTGTTTTTATTACTATTGCTCTGTAGTACAGCTTGAAATCTGGGATGGTGATGTCTCCAGATTATTGTTTTGTTTTGTTTTGTACAGGATTGATTTAACTATTCTGGGTTTTTTGTTATTCCATATGAAGTTGAGAATAATTTTTTCAAGGTCTATAAAGAATTGTGGTGGTATTTTGATAGGAATTGCATTGAATCTGTATATTGATTTGGCAGGATAGCCATTTTTATTATGTTGATCCTACCTATCCATGAGCATGGGAGATCTTTCCATCTTCTGATGTCCTCTTCGATTTCTTTCTTCAAGGGCTTGAAGTTCTTGTTGTATAGGTCCTTTACTTGCTTAGTTAGAGTTACCCCCAGGTATTTTATATTGATTGTGGCTATTGCGAAGGGTGTTGTTTCCCTAATTTCTTTCTCAGCCCATTTGTTTGTTGTATAAAAAAGGGCTTCTGACTTTTTTAAATTAATTTTGTATCCAGCCACCTTGCTGAAGGTGTTTATCAGCTGTAAGAGTTCTCTGGAGGAATTTTTGGGATTGCTTTTGTAAACGATCATATCGTTTGCACATAGGGATAATTTGACTTCTTAGTTTTCAATTTGTGTACCCTTGATCCCCTTAGTTGTCTTATTGCTCTAGTAAGAACTTCCATTACCATGTTGAAGAGATATGAAGATAGTGGTCATCCTTGTCTTGTCCCTAAGTTTAGAGAAATGCTTTAAGTTTCTTTCCATTTAATTTGATGTTGGCTACTGACTTGGTGTATATCACCTTTATTATTTCTAGGTACAGTCCTTGTATGCCCATTCTCTCCAGGACTTTTATCATGAAGGGGTGTTGGATTTTGTCAAATGCTTTTTCAGCATCTAGTGAGATGATCATGTGTTTATTTTTTCTTTCAGCTTGTTTATGTGGCAAATTACTTTGATGGATTTTTTTATGTTGAATCATACCTGTATTCCTGGGATGAAGCCTACTTGATCATGGTGTATGATACTTTTGATGTGTTCTTGGTTACAGTTTTCCAGTATTTTATGAAGTATTTTTGCATCTATGTTCATGAGGGAAATTGGTCTGATGTTCTCTTTCTTGGTTGGATCATCTTGTGTTTTAGGAATCAGTGTGACTGTGGCCTCATAGAATGAGTTTGGCAGTATTCTTTCTGTTTCTATTTTGTGGGAGAATTTGAAGAGTATTGGTATTAGCTCTTCTTTGAAGTCTAGTAGAATTCTGTGCTGAAACCCTTTGGCCCTGGGCTTTTTTTGGTTGGGAGATTTTTAATGACTGTTTCTATTTCCTTAGGGGTTATAAGGCTGTTTAATCTGTTATCCTGATCTTGATTTAACTTTGGTAGGTGGAACCTATAAGAAAATTGTCCATTTCGCTTAAGTTTTCTAATTTGGTGGAGTATAGATTTTTAAAGTAGGACCTAAAGAGTCTCTGGATCTCCTCAATGTCTGTTGTTATTTGTCCCTTTTCATTTCTGATTTTGTTGATTGGGGATTTTTCCCTCTGCCATTTAGTTAATTTGACTAAGAGTTTGCCTATTTTGTTGATTTTCTCACATAACCAACTCTTGCTTTCATTGATTCTTTATATTGTTCTTTTTGTTTCTAAGTTGTTCATTTCAGCCCTAAGTTTGATGATTTCCTACCTTCTGATCATCTTGGGAGTGTTTCCTCCTTTTTTTTCCCAGTTCTTACAGACTCTGCTGTTAATTCACTAATATGAGCTGTCACGATTTTCTTTTTGAAGGCACTTAGTTCTATGAACTTTCCTCATAGCACTGCTTTCAATGTGTCCCATCAGTTTGGATATGTTGTCCCAAGCTGCATCAGGAGCTTCACAGGTTCAACATGCAACTTACAGCCAGAAGCAATGTATTCTGGTACAGCCTATGTCACCCAGGCAATGAGCAATGGTCTGGGCTTGTTTCACTGCTCTGGAGTCAGAACTCTCTGAGTTGTAGCCTGGATATTCAGCCGAGGGGCAAGGCAGGTGCAGTCAGGGAGATCTGATGTGGAATTCACACCCTGTCCATGGTGTTTGGAATCGGGGATGCTCAGCTGCCTTTTCTCCACCAGAATCACTGTGCTTCAGGATATCTGGCAATTTTCCTCTAGCAAGGGTATCAAGGTTGTGGTCTTTCTATGCTCTTCTCCGGGACAGTGGGGGTTTTCAGGATCACCCTGTGCCTCTCAGTCAGAATTTCTTTGGGTCAGAGCAAATCACCTGCTCAGGCTACATGCAGTAGTTCATAACTGCTTTACTGCTCCAGGCCTGAGTCCATAGACTGAGAGCCTTCCCAAAGTGGGTGTAGGCAGTGAGTTGGCAAAGCATCTCCAGTACTTATACTGGAAGGTGGGAGAGGGAGTGGAGGGTGCCTCTCAGTTAGAAGCTCTGTGATCAGGTGCTGCCTGTCCCCTTGGGTTGCTCGCCTCAGTCCAAGACCATTTGACTGCTCTGGGAAGAAATCTGAATGTACTAGGCTGTGTCTGCAGATTGAGTGGCCTGCTGAAGTGAGCACAGGGAGATAATTCCAGTATGGAACTCACTCCTCAAATCTCAGCACCTTTTCCCTGCCAGAATTGTAGTGCTCTGGTGTAGCCTGTTTGGATAGGCAGGGGCTTCCACCAGACCCCTGTAGCTCTGGTGTCAGTGCTGTGGCTATGGTCTTCTCAATCTGCTCTCAGAGGAGTCTTAGAACCAGTCTGTATCTCTCAGTTTAAAACTCCATGAAACAGTGCTGTTGCTGCTTTTGTGCACTGCTACACAGCAGGGTGGGGGGTGGGGGGAGAGCTCAGCTTAGGGGTCAGGCAGAGGGGTGGAGCCAGAGATCCAATATGGAGTTCATTCACTGATTCCCTGCCTGTATGTATTGCAATGTTCCAAAACAGCCTGCCTGGAAGGGACTTGTACCAGACCCCCTGTAGTCAGGCGAGTGGGGGGGGGGTTCCAAATTGTGTTCTGTATCCTGCCCACAGTGTGTTTGGGCTCAGAGAAGCTCTGCTCCTGCCAGCTAGATCCTGCTGCCAGAGGCTGCCTTAGCTGGTCAGATAGATGCTGCTGCTGACTTACTGAATATCCCAGGGAGACTCCCTCAGTCTAACTGTGTAGCGGCTCTGCTGGTATGCTCCTGGGTGTCCAAGCCTAGCCCCTGCACAGGCGCTGCAGACTCAGGAGGTCCTACGTTTGGAGGTTGAAACCGCCAGCTGGAGTCCTGAAGGGATCCAGTAAGGAGGGAGTGCAGTCTTCCAGGCTCCATGCTGTGTCCAGTGACTCTGATACTCCGGTGTCTATATTTCCAGTACTGAGTTCTTTATTGTTTTGCTGTGCAAGCCCAGATAGGCTTGTGCCTCACAAACTGCCTTCAGCAGGAGTATATCTCTGCTGTTGTCCAATCTGTCTCCCCAACAATCGAAATGCGTCCTACTTGATCACTGCCATCTTGCCCCCCCCCCAACTCTCTTAAAAAGGTATGTATTGGAAGAAAAAGTCCCACGTTTAAAAACCTACTGTTTTCTAAGGTTACTTTGTTTCATTCTCCTCCAGCAGACCAACTTGAAGAAAAAGACTACATTTTCTTTGTTGAAAACAAATAGATGCCATGTGATAATCAGTAACAGCAGAGAATATTTGTGTTTGTACACACACACACACACACACACACACACACACACACATACACACACACACCACTAATGCTACTTTTCATGACAACGTTCAGGACAGATGACTCTTTCAGCCATTAGAACAGTTATTGACATTTCTGTGCTCTGTGTGTGGAAGACATGCTAAAAATTAATTCTCTTTCTGGTAAAATTAACACACAATTTCTTATGTTATCATGGAAAGCAAGGGTGAATTCAATGTCATGGAGCTTTTGAAAAGCAAGAAGTGCTAATAGAGTGCTAATCAGAGCACAACATGGTCTGATATATTTGTGCTTTATGTTTGATCTGAACACATTTCACCCCAAATTAATTCTTCTGGTGTTATGGGATTTCCCTTTATGTTTTCATAAATAATTTGTGTGTCCTCAGTAGAGATTAAACCTAGATTCTCACAAAGTGTAAGGATCATTTTATAACTGAGCTATATTCATTTCCCATATATGTCTTAATCCACATTGAGCTGTTTTTTTTTTTTTGTTTGTTTGTTTTGTGGCATGATTCTAGACAAGGATGGAATTCCATTCAACTGAATATAAGGTCCTAGTTTTACCAACATCACTCATCCAAGGCATTTCTTTCCCTCTTATGTGCTTTTGTCAGCATTTTTGAAGATCAACTGACATTAAATACTTGAATTTATTTCTGGGCATCCAATTTTTCTTTGGTAGTATAATTGCATGTGTCGCTATCACACTGTTTTGACTTCAATAGCTTTATACTTACTAAAACAAGACATGTGATGTCTCTATCTTTATTTTACTACATTCGATTGCCCTATTTGGTGTCTTTTTTAATCCTATAAAAATGTTAGACTATTTTTTTAAAATTTTATGAAAAATAACTATGGAATTTGTAGGAATATAATTAAATTTATAGATCTTGACACAATATGTACACTTAAATACTTAATTTTAATCCATGACTATAAACTATCTTTGGTATTTTCAGTGTCTTCAACACTTTTCATCAGTGCTTCACAGTTTGCACTATAGAGATCATTTACTATCTTCTTTAAATTTAGTGAATAGTACTTCGTGACAATGGGATTGTCAAAGTTGAAGTTCTTGGTCAGTCACAGAAGCAACAGAGAAAAGTGGAAGTGTATAGAATGGGTCAAAGTTACTATACCATACACACAACATATGTGTAAATTAAAACAACTGAATTGAAACAAAAGAAATGCTTAAAAGTATATAAGAACTATTTAAAATGCAATCCTGAGGGGAATGAAAACTAAAATCATAATGAACTCTAACTTCACACTTTTCAGAGTGGATCCTATAAACAAAAGCAAGTAAATTTTGGAGAAAATGTAGAAGACGAAAAATGCTTTCTCACCATTGCTAGAAGGACAAACCAGTTCAAGCATTATAACAATTCATTTTGGAGGCACCTGCCAAAAACTAAAAGTAGAACTATGATATGACACAGTAAATCTTCCTGTGTGGACAGCCACATGCCATACACATTTCAGTCAGTGACAGAGCACACACATGACAATGGTAGACCAAGATTTTATCTCCTGTAGACATTGTGGGTGGCCTTGTTTGTGTATATGTGCTAGGAATTTCCCAGAGTTATAAAATTAATTTTCCTTTCTTTCAAAAGTGTTTCCTCTATTAGCTAACTTTTATCTTCTAAACATAATTTTTAAACAGTGAGATTAGCATCTAAAAGTACATCCGTACCTCCACACTCATTACAGCATTATTTACAATACTCAACTCTAATGCACACCAGGTATCTGTTCTCATGTAGTTTAACATACAAAATCATGTGTACTCAGTTGTCCATCACAATCTGTAAGTTCTACATTAAGAAAAATGAATAAACCTTTGATCAATATATTAGAGGCATTTTGTAATAATTTTCTCCATGGCAAAATAAACCAACTAATCATGTAGCATTTAAGTCAATCACATTACCTATTATAAATAACATAGAGATGATTTAAAGCATACTTGAGGACTTCTATGTCTGTCTATACAAAATATGCAATGTTCTAGAGGACAGTTCAGAATCTTCATATTTTGGTACCATGATGCTTTCTTGAAAATTTATCCATTGAATTGTGAAGTGACAACACAAAAAAGTGTACATACAAATAATATTATACAGACTCAGCATATTTAGGAATATATGTATATTATGCATGTAACAGGAATTGTTGAAAAAATAAGCAATGAATGTAAAAGAATGCAAAAACAGACATATGGGAATTCTGAAGAAAGGAAAGAGAAAAGTCAAATTATTTTATTATATTAAAATCTCAAAAACTAAGTGAATAATCTTAAAAAATAAGAAACCCTATCATATGCAATTGCAGAAGATTATATTAGGTGAAATAAGGCAGTCACAAAATTGAAAAAAGTCCTGTGCAAATTGTTTGATCAAAATGTATAAAGTTTCAGAACAAAGTAATATGTTTGTGTGATCTTTTCTAAGGTGAGACATTTGTGAAATATCTTATACCTCAAAATTGCTATAAATCAAAAATTTTTATGCTTTCATCACAAAATAGATAACTCAATAATGTGATATATGTGGCTTGACTAAATTATTCTACAATATATACATGTATGAAAATCTCACCTTTTATCCAATGCTAACAGTATACATCCTGTTCTACTGCAGTGAAGACACCATGGCCAAGGTAACTCTTATAAATGAAAGCAGGACTTGCTTGCAGTTTCAGAGGCTTAGTCTGATTTCATCACAGCAGAGTATGGTAGCATTCAGGCTGACAAAACGTCGACAAGTGAGAGTTCTCATCCAGGACTACAGACAGCAGGCAGACAGAGAAATGCTGGCCCTACTGTAGGCTTCTTGAAGTACTTCACCCAAAAGGACCACACCTACTTCAACTAGGCAACACCTCCTAATCCTTCTAAACTGTCTCCAATAGTGCTGCTCCCTGGTAACCAAGCATTCAAATTTTTGGGTGTTTGTGGATTGCTCTTATTCAGTTCACCACATTAAACATAGCTTTAGCTTTGCCTGTCTTATTAATAGTCAAAAAAAAAAAACTTAAGCAAATTAATTCCTTCTTTATGCCTTGGGTATTTTCAATTAATGTATGAGGTAACAGAAACTACAGAGAAATAGCTGTGTCTCAGTGTTTGATTCCACTTTACTATTCATATCTTCCTTAAAACTATGTAGGAGCTGAGGTCTGTTCCGGTGTGTTGCTTTCCTATTGAACAGAAGCCCAGGAAACACTTACGATGCTTGGAAATAGCTTTGTGACTCATTTGCATAAATGCATTTTTCCTTTTCCACCTCACTCTAAACCCTAATATTCAGTGAACTTAAATAATGTAAATATGTCTGAATACCAGCCTTGGCAATCACTTAAGAAAAATCATTTGTAAATGCACTAATAGTAGAAAACCAACTCAATACACCACAAATAGAAAAAGAACGTGTGTGTATACTACCTATCCTTCCAGAATTTAAAATATACTACCTTATTTAATCCTCACAAACATCAGAACATGGTTACTAATTGACTGTGAACTTATGTTTCCTGAAAATGCCACACTTCTGTTGAAGTTTCTGCAGATTGATTAATTGAACGTTAGTGATAGTGGAAGGTATGAATGTTACAGACTCAGAACTCCACTTATTTAGGTCTATCTTTGTTCGCTTAATAGCCAAATATCCAAATTTCTATCAGGTAAAAATTTTGGGATGTATTATTAAACTACTAGCAGACCATTAGCTTTCACTAACCCAAGAACTAAGAATGTCATACGGTGATAAAAGAGATTTTCCCAGTATTCTGTAACTATCTATGGGCTGCACCATCAATATAATCAGTTTTTGTGCTGATCCGTGACTGCCTTTTGTCTTTCTATTATAAAAGTTCATGTGACTGCATGTCATTTGAAGCTATCTGAATCAATGCTCCTAGGTCATGTTCATTCATATTTGCCTCATAGTACATTAGCTCTTACTACTTTTGTAGAAAGAACTGTGCTTTATATCTACAGTTTTGGGATTGTCTCCCATGGAAAACCAAGGATGATCTATTGTCACGGGGAAAGTCACATGGATTAGTGCCATATCACTGTCCCCTTATGTGAAACTGCCCATGCTGTTGCTTTCTCGTGTGTATGTGAGTTGTTTCAGGAGCCTAGGCTTCACCTTTGGTTTATTCAGTGGTGTGGTGGTTTATTCTCAGGTGGTTGTCAGGTAACCTACTGTTTGTTTCAGAGTATTTCAATTAGAATAAGAACTTTTTATTCTAGTAGTCATCACTTTCTTTTTGCTACTCCTCCAATGTCCAACTTTATTTATATATATATATATAATGTCTCCTCTATTATCTATTGCAACTTTTGCCTCTTTCAGTTTGTAATTTGTGTGAGTACCTGACCATAAACAAGGTGATGAGTCACTCACCTCTCCCTGCTCATCATGGAAGAAGTATCAGAGAGAACCCCCAAAGATGAAACAACTTTACTGGGAATCTCTGCAAAGAAAACAACACACTCTGTTTGAAAGAAGTCTGTTGTCTCCACTGAAAACACACACACAAGACATGATAGCTTAGTGAATTAACACCCTTACATTCCTCTTTATTGCTGATCAGTGAACTCAAGAAAGAGTTGAAGGAACTGTCATTGGCATGAAGACTTCACTGTCTCCTCCCCAAAGCAGTGCAAAATTCTGAATCAAAATACAAATCCCACCACCTGGTACACAAGATAGCAATTTTCATTGAAAAAAGTTGAGTGGAAACCCACTAAAATGAGAAATAGAAGTTCAAGAAAGTAGGAAAAATATTAGGAGAAAAACTGTCATGTGGTTTTCCATATGCTTGTATTTTTGATAATTATGGAAATTCGACTTGGAAGTATTGGTGAATATTTGATATCCTTAAGTTCTTTTTTATTTTTATTTTTTATTTTGGATTGCTTGGCATGATAATCCAGAAGTCTTAAACTGGAGAACTAAATATGATAAATGCTAGCATATTTTAATTAGAGTTTTAAAGAGTCTAAGGAATGTTAAAATTGCTAAACAAGAAATTAACAGAATAATTTTAGAAAATTCATAAACATTAAGGAGATGTTAAAACTAGAAAAATTTCTTCAGATCTCTTGAGGTTTTTGAAGAGGCCCTATCTATCTCTTATATTAGGGTAAGCAGATGTTGCTTGTCTCTTGCCAGTTTATTTCTGATTAGCTTAGAAAGTAACTATAATAGGCTGTCATAGTACCTAACTGAATGACCAGCTTGCATAACCATTAATTTGCATTTCTTAATTACCCTAAACAGTTTATGACAATTAGTAGTATTAGGCCGAAACATTACATTTCATTTTTTTTCTTTACCTCCTAACCCTTCCATCCCATTTCTCTGGGGTGGGGTGTCCTTATATAACAGTCCCTCATGTCAGTTGAGAGGTCGTATGAGGGCCAAGAGCCTCTTCATTCATTGGGGATCTACGAAGCAGTATCATCAGTGAAAAGTGTCTCGTTGCCCAGGAGAGAGAACTACTAAACAAACAAACCAATAAGCATACAATAGATAAGAAAGACTAAAAAATAGAAAAAAATTAACTAATATATAAAAAATAGATAAAGAATAAAAATTAAAAATAAGAAGTCTATGTCCAAGTTCCCTTTGGTGTGTTAGTTGTAGTATCGATACCTTCTACTATATAGCTAAAATCCTACTATAAGTGAATAGATGCCATATGTGTCCTTCTGAGTCTGGGTTAGTTCACTCAGGATGAGCTTTTCTAGTTCCATCCATTTGGCTGCAAATTGCATAATTTCATTGTTCCTGATAGCTGAATAATATTCTATTGTATAGATGTACCACAGTTACATTCAAAGATGTTTTCGTAACTTTAGATTTTTTTATATCAAGACATATCAACTCCTGACAGCACCCCCTATTCTCCTCCAAGTAGATGAGCATCGAAGAATCTCCAGTGGGAGATGACTGAATTAGTCGCAAGCCTATCTCTTGGTAGGAAAAGCCCCTTGCCCCAACTGTAGACAGAATGCTGTCCAAAAAGGACAAAACCTGGAAGCAGGTAAGTCGACAGCCTAGCTCTGCCAAGACAGGGTAAGTAAGTCCTTCATAACCCCTGCTCTACAATCAATGTCTGTCAGAGAAACGGGGCCAAATGACTGAAGATCGATGCTGTAATGTATGGAGAGAAAATGGGAACTGTCCAGGCAGCCACAGGTATGCCATTTCTTAGTTTGGGAAGCTGCAGGCCCTGTATTTCCTATAAAATCAGATATATTTATCCCTCTCAGGTCTCTGAGGTGGTTGAAGAACAGATAGCTAGAGTCTCATAATTTAATTTTGAGTTGTTTAGGAGTCAAGAGAGTGTTATAGATCTAAGAAGATACTTTTAAAATTGTGTTGCAAGTTAGTATGAATGTTGAGTCAGATATAGACCTTTAAATTCATGGAGATGTTTAGATAGAAGAATGTTAAAGTCAAGTACCAAATACATATGGATTGTTCATTGGGAATGTACGTTAAGCCATATAACCCTCATAACTGTGGCCTAATTACCTCTGTTGTACTGTATTGTATTTGTTATTATAAGAGAAAGAGCCATTTGTTGGACTGAAAGGGGAAACTGTAGGGGGAAATAAGATATACCTTAAACTTAAACTTAAAAGAAAAAAAAAAGGGAAGAGGAGGCAGGGTTGAGGGTGGGAGGGTGGGACTGGAGGGGGAATAGGGAGGGGACTGCGATTGAGATGTAACTTGAAGAAATAAAAAATAAAGGAAAAAAAACTAGAAAAAATTTCAGAATGTTTACATTTTGTCACAGTTAAGATGGAATTTAAATAATTAGATTAGTTGGTTTGTTGATGTCCAGTTCTTTGAGTTCTTTGTATATTTGGAATATTAGCCCATACCTGGATGTGGAGTAGGTTGAAAATCTTTTCTCATCCTGTAGGCTGCCATTTTGTCCTATCCATAGTGTCCTTTGCCTTACAGAAGCTTTTCCATTTCATGAGGTCCCCCCTATTACTTGTCAATCTTAGTGCCTGCAGTATTGGTGTCTGTTCAGGATGTTGTCTCCAGTATGAATGCATTCTAAGATACTCCTCTCTTTCTCTTTTATCCTGCACATTGTATGTGGTTTTACATTGAGATCTTTGGTTCAGTTGGACTTGAATACTCTAGAAGGTGACAAATATGAGTCTATTTGCATTCTTTATATGCTGACACCAGTTAGACCAGCGCCATTTGAATAGAATCAAAGAATCAACAAAACAGATTTGCTTCTTGGAGAAAATCATCAAGATAAACAATCCCTTAATCAAACTAACTAAAAGACAGTGAGAATAATCTACAATTTTTTTCTCATTTTATTCTTTGAGAATGTCATACATGTGTGCAATGCGTTTGATCAAATGCACTCTCTCCATTCCATTCACTCAATTCATTCCCTATTCTTCCAAAAACTTTATCCTCCAAACTTTTGTGTTCTTAAGAAAAGAAAAGATAAAGAGAATATAGAAAACAACTTAGTGCTAATTGTATTCCCATTAATAATACAATCAACTGGAAAGAGCAACATCTCAGTTATGTCTTTGAGGAAAACTGGCTCTTCCTCTCCTAGCAGCAGCTGTAACTAGCTGCTCAGTTGTTGTTTGGACATCTTCCTCATCAGTGATGGGAGTACAAGCAGAAGTTTAATATCATCTATAGTCATATAATGAGTTTCTGAATAGCCTGGGCTATATGAGACTCTGTTTTAAAACAAGCAAACTAACAAACAAACAAAAAAAGTTCTACCATAGAGAAGGCCATCTTCTATCAATTTACTAAGAGGTTCATGATTATAAGCAGCCTATATAAAAAAAATAGAGATTTTATTTATTTTATGTGTACTTTCTTTTGCATAAAAATAGAGAAATAGAGAGAACTGATATTCTTCTAGCCCCTTTATGAGCTAGATAAATGGCAGCTCAGAAGTTTAATTTTGTATAATGAAGAAATGATAAAATGTTTATGCTATATAATAAAGTATATATGCTCCTTTAGCTTCAAAATATTTTGCTCATGCCACTAAAATGTATAAAATTAATTACAAATCATAATATTATTCATCTAACATAAGAACACAATTTTGAAAGCACTTTATGAACACAATATTTTTTGCTTAAGATAGCTTATTCTAATATTTACATTTGTATCAGAAGCTTTACCTCTAAATTATGGCTAAAGTATGTAATTATATATAGGGAATGAGGTAAGATTTTATCTAATTTTATCTGATTTTATAGTATATTTGAGAATAAACATTTATTTCTGGAAAATGCAGATGTTAATATATGCTTAACAAATCACAAATGGTGTGTTACATATATTATAAAGCAAAATCATTTGATTATTCAATTTAACTAGGAAATTAGTGACCTATGAAGGAAATTCTATATTTTCTAACCATAGTTATTATATTGCCATTTATATTGTCTAGGATGGCGATCTAGTGTGCTTATTCATGGTAGAAGTAAAACTGGCATGACTTTCAGTGACAGAAAGGTTTTTTAGTAGAATTTCTTTTACATGCTATTAATTGAGGGTTCTTTGAAAGAAATAAAACCTAAAATGTAAATGCATTACATAAGAATTAAAATCAGTCTGGCTTTGCACCAATGTTGTTTCACTACTGGGCTTAATAAAAAAAAAAAATCAATCTTTAGTTTGGTTCATTTGTACTATTTAAAGTAAATACTGATTGAGTGCTGGTGTGAGAGTTGCTTATTTATGATTTATGAGAGTCATTTAGTTTTTACTAAAGCACCATGAAGAAACATATTTATTCTCATATGTTAAAAAAAATCCTAAGGCAAGAGAGCTCATTAATTTGTTAATGACAAATAGTAAGAGGTAGTTTAAGTTTAAAAGTTTGTAGTCTCATAACAAGCTTTCTAATGCTGTATGATATTGCCTCTAAGATAATATGGCTTATAGAAACCCTTTTACCAATGATTGCTAAGCAGAGATATAAACTGAGGTATTATGTCATTGGAGGTTAATGTATAAAATGTGGTATTAAAACTGTGAAGGGTGGAAAATCTCCACACTTTTCTTTTAGGTTTTGTGAATAAAACCTGTGGACTAAACTAACAAAACTAAAGGAAGAAAATACATAATACTTTGATAATGATATTTTAATTTTAAGCTCCCTGTATTGTACATTTAAAATCAGTCAAGACTCCAGCAAAGATACACCCAAAGTGTTCATAAACAATCTTAACAAATGATAGTATTATATAAATGATAACAGACAATAAAATGGTTCCAGGAGTCTAGGGACAGTAAATTATGGAAGATTAACCTGGAGGGACAGACACCAATGTAAGGTATTAATTAGTAAGATTACTTTTGTCCAGATTAATGACAGTACTGGATTACTCACCAGTGACAACATGCTTCCCCTTTCCTACAGTGATAAAACAGGATTCAAGAAGAGAATGTGTGACCTGCATTCATTGGAAATATAGTTGTCATGCCTCCTTATTTTCAATTACCTCAGTAAATATAATCCTCATAGAAGTGCATATTTGTGGATGGGTTCTTTTCCTTCTTCCGCACATGAAAAACAATGTCAAACTGTTTAAAAACAAAAGCAATGTCTGAGAAGTAGCTGAGACCAAAAACCAGTAAGTGAAATAAAAGGCTGGTGTAGTGTGCGGGGATGGGGAGGGACACCTTGAAATCTGTTGCCAGTGATCAGAAAATGCTTTTCTATTAGTCACAAATGTGAAGAAATAAAGTTCCAAAGAATTGTTCTCTGTTGTGCTGATTGGAATGCATGTTTGAGATTTTAAATAAAGAACAGTTTAGTACTTATTTTTATTCCTGACATTTAGAACCACGAGAACTACATGAGTAAGACAATGAAGATGGGACAATGCCCAAGTTGTACAACAGACTACTTAACAAATTTAAGTGCATATATGTAAAAGGCATGCTCATATATGCAATAACATTGTCACTATTTTATATCCAGTCATCTGGTAGAACAATTGGTACAGAAAATGCACCAACCCAAAGCACAGTCAGAGTTGCCTCCCTTTTGTAGCCAGAACGCTTGCTGCTTTTTGTATCTCTGTTTACTGAAGAGACACAAGACACTATAGGAGAAAGACACTTCTGCAATCCTCTGTGTAGAGTTCGAGATAATACCTGAGATATTACTTATAGTGTAAAGTGATTGTAAAATAGTTATTTAATGGCTGTCTCAATTTTTGTTTAACTGGACCATGCAATTAAACTGTACTTTCTAGACTGCCTCAGTCACCCATATTCTTTAGATACCCATATAATTCTCTTCCCAAAAGAATATTTGTGTGCCTTCAAAAAGAGTGAGATTTTTAAGCTGTTTTTACCACATTGGCTATTGCCAATATTCATATTTTCTTATTAAATGCTGTAAAATATCTTTATTTAGATTTTGTTTTGAGATAATATAAGTGAATCAACATATTTTGAGACAGTGTCTCCATGTCTTCATGTCTGGCCCAGAGCTCTCTCTGTAGACTCACATGGGCTTCATCACCCAGACACATAATTAAATTTCTGTAGTTATAACTGGCTAGCTGTTCATTCTTTAAGAGCTATAAAATATAAGTCATTTATCTCAAAACTATTAATGTGAAAAAGTATATTTGAAAATATCTAAACCAGTACAGGTCATATACTATTTGTATCCCCTCCATTTTAGAACCAATTTAGAACATTTTTGAACTTCATATTAGTTTCTCTGTATAGGACCAATTAACTATAGGCATTTAAAATGTTTTCATACTTAAAATTTATGACCTTAGTTGTAATTTTCTATTTTTGTTTCTGTAATCTAATCATTTGACTAAAAACTTTTATTCATAGTTATTTTACAAGAACATATTTCAATGATATCCTTTTTGTTTCAAAAGAACAAGGAACCTTTAATTGTATGAAAATACAACATAGCCAAAAGCAAACCACAACCTGGAAAACAAAATCTGCTCTACCAGGTCTCCAAGATAGAAAGTAGCGTGTTATTGTGACCTGAAATAGTGCTTTAGAGCGAGTTCTCTTTTCAACACCTCCTAGAAGTCATTACATGGGAAAAACCTCACCAGAATATAGGGAAACTTCATTACTTCAGGGTGATATTCAAAAACTGATTCAAAGAGTGTCATGTTTGTTTCCATTTCATATACAAATATTTAAATATATATCATTATATTATTATACCTATTTATGCAATACATATATTTGTACTACATGAAATATAAATTTTAAAAATAATTTAATGTACTAGATATATTAAAATGTCCATATTATGTCATTCTAATTATCATATATTTTCATCCCATATGTTAAAAGTACAACACAATTTTATTTCAAAGTTTAAAACATTCAAGACACTTAATATAAAGCCCATAATTGTTTGTCAAAGATGTGTTATTCTGTATAAATGTTAAATATTTTCTCTTCTTGAATAATGCAACTCTAGTACATATTTTATTTGGTTGACATTCTTTCCTAGTGTACAATTATAGATCAGCAAAAAGTGATGAAATACTGTGAACATTTGTCACCAAATCGTACATAAATATGAATAACTAAGAGTAGTAAGGACTGGACAAATAGAGAGGTAGTAATTTTAGTACCACCCAGTATTCTGAGATATGAGCCTGCCCTGTAGAGTCAAGTGGGTATCAGTGTGACCATCCTTATCCAGGAATGGCCAAACACAGTGAGAAGCAAATAATGTTAGCTTAGCTCAGTGACAGATAACTGTCCCCAAACTGATCAGATATAAATGAAAACAGAAGTGGAAATGCAGCCTTCAATATTTGCCTGACAATTCTCTTCACTAACAACTGGGTGATGTTGGAATAAGGTCACAGAAAGAGTTTTTTATAAATTTCGGATGTGGGGTTGGTAAAGATCTTTTCCCACTCTGGAGTTTGCCATTTTGTTCTAATGGCAATGTCTTTTGCCTTACAGAAAATGAAAACCCAGAGAGAAAGAGAATTCAAATTGAGATTTGCTTTTGTTTAAATGACTGCAAGGGGAAGTGCTTTTCTTTCTTTTTATAATGTAACACTGATACATTATTGGTGACTTGGAGTTAGTCACTAATGCATTTAATCTATACATGAAGTCATTCTAGAACATTATTTTTAACCTCAAAAACAAGTCATGGAAGTGCTCAGAATTGCCGATGCCCTAGACTTCCCATTGGTAATTGGAAGTAGACTTGGTTTTGATTTTTAGTTTATGAATCCATTCTTTAAAAAAGTGTGTGTGTGTGTGTGTGTGTGTGTGTGTGTGTGTGTGTGTGTGTGTGTG
>CAJQZJ010033276.1:5581950-5633581 GCA_907164525.1 Lophiomys imhausi | reverse complement strand
GTGTGTGTGTGTGTGTGTGTGTGTGTGTGTGTGTGTGTGTGTGTGTGCGTTGTGTGCATTATGTTTTGGTGTAAACTCAGATGCATGGCAGGTTTGTGTGCATATGTGTTAATATCCCTGTTGAAGGACAATAGATACTGTTATTTTTGTATCTTGCCTGCTTTGTGACCTGAGATTAGAAAACTAAGTGAGGTTGACTGGTGAATAAGTTCCAAGGAGACATGGGTCTCTGAATCTCAACTGTCAGATTACTTCTTGCCATTATCATACCTGACTTTTTATATGTATGCTGGGAAAATCGTTTAGATCATCATGTTTGTGTGATAAGCATTTTATTGAAAACCTATATACTCAGTATTCTGTCTTTTAGGAGAGAGCCCTTAACTTCTAAAGTCTATGAGAATATGAGGTAGATTGTGTCAAAAATGAATTGATCTTTTTGTACTAAATTGAATTGTTCAGTTGCTATCCAAAACATTTAAAAATTTATTTTGAAGGGGAGAAATATCTTACATAGTTAAAGTTAGAGGTATTATGTATAAATAAGGGCACTATTTTCAATTAATACAAATAATGACAAAGAAATACATAACCTGGTTCATTAGTATAATAGTTGTTTATTTGCTTCTTTGTTTTTGCTTTAAACTTTTTCATTTTCGCTTTTGTTTGGTTTTTTTTTTTTTTAGACAGAGTCTCTCTATATAGCCCTGACTGTCCTGTTTATCACTATGATACCAGGATAGACTCGAACTCACAGAGATCCATCTGTCTGTGCCTCCCAAGTGTTGAGAGTAAAGTCTTGTGTCAGCAGACCAGGCTCATTAAAGAAATAAAGTTCGATGGCTACCCAATATGAAAAATAATTTATGTTTTCTAAAAAGAATAAATATGGATCTAGTATAGCTTAGCAGTAATGTCTTCATTCATGTCATAGAAAAATGGATATTACAGAATCACAAACTATGTAGAAGATGTATAATACTTTATTACTACAGCCATCACTTAGAGGTAGAGCAAATATTTTGCAATTGTTGTGCCACTACTTACGTTATAGTGCAGTTTTGTCATCGAATACTAGCCTTCATGTAATTATGGGGACTGAAGTAAGCAAATGCAAATTGTTTCATACTACAGGATTTAAAAAATCATCCTATCTGTTGATTCTATAGAAATAGTTTGGCAGGGTCAGATTGGTTTGTCTACCTTGTCATGTTCTCTGTCTGCATTTACTTCCCTGAGGAAGAGAAAAGTTTTGTTTATTTTTTTAATATGTTACACTAACATATACATAGAAATTAGTGTATGCCTATCTACTCTGCGCACTTTAGTGATAGTTGATCTCCACATAAACACTGTACAGAAGGCCCTAATCTTCATATTATAACTAACGAATCATATGTAGTAAAAAATTAACTAAGTTTCTCAAGTCACTCACACAATGAAAAATGTAAATAAGATGATAGCTAGATTGTCAGGTGTCATTATATATTCCCTAAATTGATTGGAAATCATTGTTTGATAAGAGAAAGATTAATGATAACGTATTTATGCTTATCTATATGTAGCTACTTTATGGTCTAAGTTCTGAAAAAAAATCACTAAAATTTTATGAGAATATAAATGACGTTACAGGGCATAAGGGCGTGTGTGGCTATAGCCAGCTCTAACAAGTGTGACAAGCACTCCAACCTAGGCACAAATTCAAAAAACCATTGCATAGTATATTTTTATCTAAAGGTCACTTACTTTGTTATTTATATTAATAACAGCAATTTAGAAATAAATCTTCATATATTAGATACAAAATATAGCATCTGTTATTTATTTAATCTCTATCAAAACTCCATGAGAAAATTGTCACTGTTATTTCATCTGAGAAAATGAGGTTGATTTTATCAGCATATTCTGTCTAATTCTGCCCATTTGAAAAGCCTGTGTGATTGTCATATATTTCTTTCCAGAAAATAGACAATATATAAAGATAATATGTAATATATAAAATATAATAAAGTGGTTTTAGTATTGGCATTTTCTTAGCAAAACCTGCTACAGAGGTTCTGCTAAGCAAACACATAAATCAGAGAAACATGAAAACCCAGTCAAGAAGAAAATAACCTAATTCTGGCCATTTAAAAGCAGGATTTCTCATATATCAAGTATAAAATTAGTAATATGTCACAAAAGTTCAAAATAGCTATAAATATAAAAACAGAAAATTTGTTTAGGAACAAAAGAAACAAAATTCTTAGAAATAAAAATTTATCTGTAAACTTTAAATTCATTGAATCCTTTAAACAAAATATTGACTCTTCATGGAAAAGATCTAAGAATATAAGAATCTAGAATGAAAGAAACAAGGAGAGCCAGAGGGATGATCCTTGAATCCCTCTAAGTAGGGGAAATAAAATGGACATCAAAAGTGGGTGAAGGGAGGCATCCAGACCGGAACCCAACATAACAGACACCTGAGAAGCTTTTTTTTTAGCAGAAAATGGAAACAGCCACAGAGACCCTCAGCCAAACATTAGGCAAAAAGCAAGGAGTCTTGAGGAAGAGTGAGGGAAAAGTTTGAGGGAGCTGAAGTGATCAAGGACACAACAAGGAGATACCCCATAGCAAATTAACTGGGACACAATGAGGCTCATAGACTTAACCAAAAACCAAAGAAAATGCATGGACTGATCCTAGGCACACTACACATATGAAGTGGACAGGCCGCTTAGTACTCAAGTGGATTCCCAAACAATTGGAACAGGGACTATCTCTGACTTGGACAAGATGGCCTCTAGATTCTATTATCCTAGCAGAACTGTCTTGTCTTGCCTCAGTGGAAGGGGAGGCAAATAGTCCTAACTGATTTGATATCCCAGAGTGGATTGGTGCCAGGTTGGGGGGAGGGAGTACAAGGGAAGTGGGTGGGAAGGTGGGACTGGGAGGAGGAATATAAAATATATATTCATTAAAAAAGTAAAAAGAAATGGTTAGAATATATTCGAACAATAGCAAATGCCTTCAATACACATTGGAAACACCATAATCAAACCAATTTATTGATACAACTATTATACACAAAGTAAAAGTAAGTGATGAGGGAAGACATTTAAGGTTTTCACAAACCAAATTTAAGGCACCATCTACATTATCTAATGACCCAACATAGCAGAGCAGGTCTGGGCCTGGATAAGGATGGGACCTTACACTAGCTGTGCTATTTTTAATTTGTTTAGGGCTTATAAAATACCATTGTTAACTACTTTAATTATTACTTCTGAGGACTCTAATCTTGGTATAAAAAGAGGTTAAATAATGAAAACTTACTAAATTTTTACTGTGCAAATCTGATAATATATTTATAAATTCTTTGACATCATTCCTTTGAAATTTTAAATCCAAACTCAGCATTCCTTCGATTGGCTCACAGTTGGAAAGCAACAAATGAAATAGTCAATATAATCATGTCAAGGCCATGGGCAAATGATAAGCTGGCATGGCTCTATTTTTCTCATATTGGCTTTCCTGAAAATGCAGGCAGCCATATTGTAAAGATTCCCATAGTCCCAAGAACAATGTGCATTGGAAAAGGAATTGGAGGCTGTTTCATACCAATTTATTGGACCAAATTTATGACCCACATGGAAAAATGATTTTATAACTCTAATCTGGGAACAGCAAGGTAATGATAGAAAGATTTAGGCATACCTTCCCAACATGGCAGATGAGAGCTTATTCTCTTGGTTGTTTTGAGAGAGTTAATGATAAATACATCATAACAATAACTAGTTGATAGTAAAAGTAGAGGAACTCCATAAAATGATTTGTTCAGTTTACTCAACAAAAGTGTAAGAAAAATGGGAGAAAGAATTTTTAAAAAAAAAAATAGAAAATAAAAACATTATTAGCGCTGTGAAAAGATGATAAAAATAATCTCCTTTTAGGATAAATTAGTTATCACTGTAACTGATCGTGTGTGATAGTTAGGAATATTTTCTAACAACATTTTAAATAGCATAAGCTCATATGTAACTAATTTGGGGAAAACAAGTTATTAATTTGCTATCTTTGTCTCTTCAACCAAAGGGGGCAGGGACAAAATGTTAATCTAATCTGAGGTTTTACAATCAACATCTTGTAGGAGCACATTAATTATAACTGAAATTGTCATAGGACGATACTATTGTATAATGATTAGATAAAGTAAAACCAATTCATAATCTTGGCTAGCTCTCTGGGAAATATTAATTTATTTGAAGCACAATGTTGAGATAGTTGATAACCAAAACAATTACCCTTTTCTTTGAGTTTGTTTACAATCTTCATTTGGGAATTTGTTTTATTGTTCTTGCCAGATGCTTTACCCCTTGTAAGAGAGAAGAGAGTTCAGTAGTCATGCGAAATATTGTTAGACCTCCTTTGACTCAACAACCAGGTTTTCTCTTTACATAAAATTATCGTAAAAACTTGGTATTTAGTTTATTTTGTTCTCTTATTTGAAAACTCTATTTATATTTCTTCATTGTACAAGAACATACTATCATAAATAAGAGTCAATGATTTCCTATATTCCCTATATACAATATAATCATTGTTTCTTAGATAGCAAACTAGAGTGCTATGCAGGGAATATACGAAGTCTTGATTGAATATGGTACTGACCTAGCACAGCCAGGCAATGACACCAAGGCTTCCACCTATGGGAATGACAAGGCATTCGTCAGACAATCCTCTGGGAAGTAGCAAAGCTTTCAGCTTGTCTGAGTATGAATGTTGAATATAGTTGACGTTTACCTGAAACCAGTATGTACACACAATATCCACTGTGGATTCATCCTCCTGGATGACAGACTCCTGGGCCTGCTGTTCTACATAGAACTCCTACTGAGATTACCTAAACTGTGTCCTGCATTCAGGTGTATATAGTTAATGTACCAAGGTTCCAGACTACTTTTGGTACACAGCCTGCTCAATCACAACTTCTGCATGTGTGTCTCTTTCTTTATCCTGATTGCTCCAGTTAGGTTAATTCTCAACCTATGCAGTTCAGAGTAATATGGATATTGATGAAAATATGTATCTCAATGGAAGCTTAGAGATGATAGGTTTGTAGATAAATGATAGATAAGTAGTTTAAAATGATAAATAGATGATATAGAGAGATTGTAGATAGATAATAAAGAAGTGAAGAGTAAGAGATTTTTAAGAGACTGTCAAAGTTTAAAATCTACAGAATACCTTTTTGGAAAAAATTTTATGAGTGAGCTATCTCTGAAATAATAAAGATGATCTTACATTGACGATTTGGAATGTAAGAAGAAATACGGAGAAGGAGGTAGATACACATACTAATGTTTCTAGTGTATTAAGTATTTTCAAATATAAATTTTAGTGTTCCAAACTCTGCTTTATAGGAGTTCAGTAATGGTCTCAAGTTTATTTTTTTAAAGTTCTAATGTTAAATAGATTTTAAAGAATCTTAATGAAAATTGATACAATACAAAGTAAAATGCAATATTAGAGGAACATGAAAGAAGGAAATTAACAGAGTTAGATCCAAGAATGGAGTTATGAGAGGAGAATTCTGAGTGCTTGTGACAAAACTACAAAAATATAAGAGTCTTGTGTTCTCATTATCTTCATAATGTGCAATTGTCTTAGTATGTGTTTTCATGTTCCTCCCAATGTAGTTGTTTTTGTAACTTTATATAATTGTGTTAGTTTTACACTTTCTCTCTTAAACCGGTTACCATCCAATTAATTGAGACTCTATTATATTATTTGTTAAACAGGTTTCACAACACAAAACCTGAGCAGTTATTACTCTATTCTTAATCCACTAAGATAATCCGGCTTCACCTAACCATAAATCCCAGAGATTCTTATACTTTGTGGCTTTCCTGCTGCAGCTGAATCTCCTGGTCTCTCCTGCCTCTGCCTCTGGCTGAAAATCCTCTACTTCCTCTTCTAACTCCAACCCTGTGGAGGGCAGAAGTCCAGCCCTATTCTCACCCCTGCTCAGTGATTGACTGTAAGTTGCTTCGTTGGAATATCGGGGGGACAATTGTGGAGCAGTGTTTATACAATATTGAGACAGATTCTCAGAACAAGGACTGTAAACAGATATGGGGAGGGTACAGAAATCACCATTTGAATTATACCATAACTTAATGCCTATATGTAATGGGTAAGAGTGGTTTTATTTAAGCTGTTGTTATTCATAAGCCTGTATGGAAAAGCATTTTTTTTGCCATGTGTGGCTTGTCTTTGTGATTATACACTTTGCTCATGTGATTCTTCTTAATCCTTAAAGAATAAATTGTCTGATGTTCTGAATAACATTTGCTATTGCATGAGACTTTAGTCTGCCTCATTTATCCTCTCCATTCTCCTAGGTCCCACGAACTCTAGAATGATGACAGAACTCCAAATGTTTCCCAAAATGAACATAAACATACTCTAAAGCATGTTTCCTTTAAAATTACATTTATTTATCTATTATTGATATGTATGTGTTTGAGTACACATGGTTATTTGAATGAGAATGGACTCCATATATTCATATATTTGAATGGTTCCTTCCTAGTTAGTAGATCTGTTTGGGAAGGATTTGTAGGTGTGGGAGGAGGTGTATCATGAGGGCATATTGTGAGGATTTAAGCTTTTGCCATTCCAAGTTAGTTTCTCTCTCTCTTTCTCTCTCCCTCTCTCTCTTTCTCTATCCCTCTCCTTCTCTCTCTCTCTCTCTCTCTCTCTCCACCTCACCCCTCCCTCCTCTCCCTCTGCTTGGTAATTATAGATTCAAGATATGATCTGTCATTAACTACTAGATCTTCATGGTGCCTTTTAGCTATCATGCTTCTCATCATGATGGTCATGGATTCACCCTCTGAAACTGTAAGTCTCCAATTAAATATTTTCTTTCATAGGTTTTTTTTTAAATAAACTTATTTATTATTTGCTTTAGGTTACATCTCCATCATATTGTCCCCTTTACCCCCTTCCCAGCCCCACCCTCCCACACTCTACCCCCTAACACTTCCATCCACTCCTCTGGAATGGAGTCTCCCTACATAACAGTCCCTTGCCCCAGTTCAGAAGTCATATAAGGGCCAAGAGCCTCCTCATACAATGGGGGCCTACAAGGCAGTAGTATCACCCGTGAGAAGGGTTTCATGCCAGGGAGAGAAAACTAAAAAAACAAACAAACAAACAAAAAAGTCTATGTCCATGTTCTGTTGGTCCGTTGGTTGCCATGTGCATCCTTCTGAGTCTGGGTTAGCTCACTTAGGATGAGCTTCTCTACTTCCATCCATTTGGCTGCAAATTGCATAATTTCATTGTTCCTGGTAGCTGACTAATATTCCATTGTGTAGATATACCACAGGTTTTTTAATCCATTCTTCGGTTGAGGGGCATCTGGGTTGTTTCCAGTTTCTAGCTATTACAAATAAGGCTGCTATGAACAAAGATGAGGAAACTTCCTTATGATTCAGTGAGGAGTCATTTGGATGTTTACCCAGAAGTCTTATGGCTGGGTCCTGAGGCAAAGCTACTCCAAGTTTTCTAAGATATCGCCAGACTGACCTCCATAGTGGTTGCACAAGCCTGCACTCCCACCAGCAATGGAGGAGTGTTCCCCTTTCTCCACACCCTCGCCAGCATGTGCTATCATTTGAGCTTTGCTCTTAGCCATTCTGACAGGTGTGAGATGGAATATCAGAGTCGTCTTGAGTTGCATTTCTTTGTGATTAAGGATTTTGAGCATTTCTTCAAGTATCTCTCAGCCATTAGGGATTCCTCCTTTGTGAATACTCTGTTTAGCTCTGTTCCCCATTTTTGATTGGATTATTTGGTTTCTTGGCATTCAATTTCTTGAGTTCTTTGTAGATTTTGGATATTAGCCCTCTGTCAGATGTGGGGTTGGTGAAGATTTTTTTCCCAGTCTGTAGGGTGCCATTTTGTTCGAATGACAGTGTCTTTTGCCTCACAGAAGCTTTTCAGTTTCATGAGGTCCCATTTATTGATTGTTGGTCTTAGGTCCTGAGCTGTTGGTGTTCTGTTCAGGAAGGTGTCACCTGTGCCAATGAGTTCAAGGGTTTTTCCCACTTTTTCTTCTAGTAGATTTAGTGTAACCGGCCTTATGTTAAGGTCTTTGATCCACTTGGACTTAAGTTTTGTACAAGGTGATAAATATGGGTCTAATTTCATTCTTTCACAGATGGACATCCAATTGGACCAGCAACATTTGTTGAAGATGCTGTCCTTTTTCCATTGTGCTGTTTTGGCTTCTTTGTCAAAAATTAGGTGGCCATAGGACTGTGGGTCCATTTCTGGGACTTCAATTCCATTCCATTGATCTACTAGTCTGTTTCTATACCAACACCATGATGTTTTTACTACTATAGCTCTGTAGTACAACTGGAAATCTGGGATGGTGATACCTCCAGAAGTTTTTTTATTGGGCAGGATTGATTTAGCTGTTCTGGGTTTTATGTTGCTCCATATGAAATTGAGAATAGCTTTTTCCAGGTCTACAAAGAATTGTGTTGTTATTTTGATAGGAATTGCATTGAATCTATATATTGCTTTTGGTAGGATGGCCATTTTTATTATGTTGCTCCTACCTATCCATGAGCATGGCGATCTTTCCATCTTCTAAAGGCCTCTTCAATTTCTTTCTTCAAGGGCTTGAAGTTCTTGTTGAACAGGTCCTTTACTTGCTTGGTTAGAGTTACCCCCAGGTATTTTATACTGTTTGTGGCTGTTTTGAAGGGGGTTGTTTTCCTTATTTCTTTCTCAGCCCATTTGTTTGCTGTATAAAGAAGGGCTTCTGATTTTTTTTAATTAATTTTGTATCCAGCCACCTTACTGAAGGTGTTTATCAGCTGTAAGAGTTCTCTGGTGGAAGTTTTAAGGTCACTTATGTATGCTATCATATTGTATGCAAATAGGGATAGTTTGACTTCTTCGTTTCCAATTTGTATCCCCTTGCTCTCCTTTAGTTTTCTTATTGCTCTAGCAAGAAATTCAAGTACTATGTTGAAGAAATATGGTGAAAGTGGGCCTCCTTGTCTTGTCCCTGAGTTTAGAGGAAATGCTTCAAGTTTCTCTCCATTTAATTTGATGTTGACCACTGGTTTGCTGTATATTGCCTTTATTAATTCTAGGTATGGTCCTTGCATGCCCATTCTCTCCAGAACTTTTAGCATGAAGGGGTGTTGGATTTTGTCAAATGCTTTTTCTGCATCTAGCGAGATTATCATGTGTTTTTTTTTCTTTCATCTTGTGTATATGGTGAATGACGTTAATAGACTTTCGTATGTTGAACCATCCCTGCCTTCCTGGGATGAAGCCTACTTGATTATGGTGTATGATACTTTTGATGTGTTCTTGAATTCGGTTTGCTAGTATTTTATATTAACTATTTTTGCATCTATGTTCATGAGAGAGATTGGTCTGAAGTTCTCTTGCTTTGTTGGGTCTTTGTGTGGTTTAGGAATCAGGGGTGGCCTCATAGGATGAGTTTGGCAGTTTCCTTTTGATTCTATTTGTTGAAAGAGTTTGAAGAGTATTGGTGTTAGCTCCTCCTTGAAGGTGCGGTAGAATTCTGTGCTAAAACCATCTGGCCCTGGGCTGTTTTTGGTTGGAAGAATTTTAATGACTGCTTCTATTTCTTTAAGGGTTATAGGGCTGTTTATTGTGTTAAACTGATCTTGATGTAGCTTCAGTAGTTGGAATCTATCAAGGAAATTGTCCATTTTGCTTGTTTTCAAATTTGATGGAGTATAGATTTTTAAAGTAGCACCCAAATATTCTCTGGATTTCCTCAATGTCTGTTGTTATTTCTCCCTTTTCATTTCTGATTTTGTTGATTTGGGTTTTTTCCCTCTGCTTTTTAGTTAATTTGGCTAAGGGTCTGTCTATTTTGTTGATTTTCTCGAACAAACCAACTCTTTGTTTCATTGATTCTTTGTACAGTTCTTTTTGTTTCTAAGTTGTTGATTTCAGCCCTAAGTTTGATGATTTTCTGCCTTCTGATCCTCTTGGGAGTGCTTGCATCTCCCCCCCCCCCAATTCACCTAGTTTAGCTGTTAATTCGCTAATATGAGCTGTCACAATTTTCTGTTTGAAGGCACTTAGTGCTATGAACTTTCCTCGTAACACAACTTTCATTGTGTCCCATAGGTTTGGGTATGTTGTGTCCTCATTTTCGTTGGATTTTAAGAAGTGTTTGATTTCCTTCTTTATTTCCTCCCTGACTGATAGTTTTTCTTGATCATGGTATCCTATAAGAGCAATAAAAAAGTAACTAGGATGGTTCCTGTACCATGATAAATATGTGGGGGTCAGAGAAGAACTTATAGGAGTTACTTATCTACTTCTGCCATGATGGTTCTGGTGGTCGAATTTTTATGATCAGCCCTAGAATTGAGTGCCCTTACTGAGGCATCTTAGTGGATCCTTAAGTATTTTCCCCTTCGCAGTAGATTAAAATCTTATATGTCAGTAAACAAATGACTTATGTTTATGCTTGTTTATTTCTACTTCCTATGGTCTAGTCTTTTACACAGTACAGCCAGGAAATAATGAAAACATTGGAATTTTTCTCAAATACAAGAGTGACATCCACTTTTTAAAAATACGCATTTTACAAAATAAGAAAATAGGCCAGGCATGGAGGCACACACCCTTAATCCTAACACTTGGGAGGCAGAAGCAAGCAGAGTTCTGTGAGTTTGAGGCCAACCTGGTCTATAAATAGATTCCAGGACAACCATAACTTCACAGAGAAACCCTGTCTTAAAAAACAAAACTAACAAACAACCAAATCCCCAAAATGAAAAAAAAAAAACAATAAAGAAAAATAGCTTATTCAGATCACTGCTTATATACACATAATTGTACATTCTTCTTTCTTTTTTACATCCTAGTAAATGGAATTTAAGGTTTCTATCTTCTTAATTCTCTTCTAAAGCAAGATGCACATCTTGTGTAGCTACAAAATATTGTAACTTTATTTTATTTTTTGGCATTGGTATATAGATGTATATCATTTATATATATGTATATACATACACATATATATATATATTTATATACATACACACATATATATATATATTCCATAATTCCTTTTTATCTCAAACTTACTAAAGTTATCTTCACTAATTTTAAAATATGTTTTATAATTATCTCAAAAATAAAAACATAAATGTAACATATGACCTAGCCACACCACTCCATAGCATATTCTCCAAGAACTTGACATTGAACTCCACAGAAACTTGCTCATCCAAGTTTATTACAGTTCTATAGCTAGGAAATAGAAAAATTTAAACGTTCCCCAACAGACAAATGAATAATGAAAGTACATTATTAAGTATTCATCTGTAAGGAAGAGTGAAATCATAAACTTTGTAGGTAAATTGATGGAACAAGAAAAGATCCTCTTGTGTGAGGTTATGAGAACCTGAAAGTCAAACACCATGTAGCCCCTCTCATCTGAATCTTCTAGAACCAAATCTTCAGATGTGAGTGCATATCCTGGAATAGGTGGTAAATCCAGAAATGCAAAAGTGTCAGAAAATTGAGGAGCGACAGAGAGAGGAATAGCTGGGCAGAAATGGTAAAACAGAGATATAAGAAAGGGGGTCCTTCTTATGGGAGGGTGAAGAGAGGGATTGAGAGAGGTAAATATAAAAGAAGGAGGGCAGAGGCTAAAATAGCAGTAAAAATATCTGAAATGCCACAAAGAATTATATTACCTGTTTATTTAAAAACTGTAGCACATAATTCTGGGTATAAATATAATTAAATATAATTTAAATGAAATTTCTTATCTGGATTGAGAATGTTTTCTCTAAGAGCCAATGACTATGTAGCAAAAAAAAAAAAAAACAATCATTATCAGGAATGAGAACCACTCTTTTGAGTTGTACGTCAGGTTTATTCAAGAGATCCGCAAAACATACAGCCTGTTGCTACTGGACTTGGTTGCCTCTAAGAAATAGGAGATAAGTCACTATTGCTGAAGACACAATGCACTTTAGACACATTGCCCAGAGGTCCCCAAAGTGCAATTGACCTGAATGCCCCCTACCTGAGGACGAGCTTTTATGGTACTAGAAGACGCCATGCAAACTTCTAAAGGAAGGAAGCAGTCACCAGTCCTACCCAGCTATGATATCTATGAACCACAATAATGACCAGCATGGCAAAATAACCCCCAAGTGTGCAGTAGTGGCATACATGCATTGATGGTAACCACAGCTCTCTAATTGGATTTAAGAACCACTGAATAAAAGGGAAACAATGCCTGATATTGGAAATCCAGGTAATTACTCAAGTCTAATGAAGAGCTCATAACCACTATATTGTTAAACTAACATGACCCTACCTATATCCTACATATTTACTTTTATAATAATAGATAATTTTAGTCCTCATATCTAATCAAGAAACTTCTCCTTACAATAGACATAGAGCATTACAGACAACAATAACCAATCAAAATTCAGACTTAAGGAGCACAGTCCTATCAGTAACGTCCACAAAACACTCCAGAATGTAAAGCTCAGTGAACATTTCAGAAGAAGGTCCAGAAAGATTGTAAGAGCCAAAGGATTGGGGCTTTGCAATGAGATTGTGTCCCCTTGGAATGTCAGAAGCTGTACCCTTTAATCTCAAAAATCTAGCTCTTCAAATATGAGCCTAACAAGGACAAATAAAATAGACATGCTAATCTGGACAGGTAAGAACCACAGGTCTCAATCCTACACAAAGAGCCACAGGTGACTAATGAGTTCTAAGACTGGGAAAGATAGTCTTCCCCAGGGAAGTACACACCAATTGGTTATCCAACACCAAAAATTATCCTGAAAACATACATATGAGTAACATTGTACAGACTGAGTAGATTTATGTGAGAACTAATGAAAATATAGACCACAATTTGAAAGAGAGCAAGGAGTCCATATATGAGGCTTTGGATGGGGAAAAAGGGAGGGAGAAATGATGTTATTATATTATAATCTCAAAAATAAAAGAAATACTGAAGAAAATATGTTATTCATATTGTTAGATAGAATCTCTAGAAAATATTTATTGATATACATATTTCCTTTTTGTTCAGGGAATCCATATACTTTTGTTTAGTTTGGAGATTCTATATGCATTTTTAAATCAAAAGCATTAAAATGCTTTGTATAGTGTGTAAAAATTTAAAATGTGATCACCATTAGATTGTAAATATAAGCTATTACTTGTATAGACTTCTCAGAATTAGATATGGTGTAGACTACGTTTTAGGCCATAAGAATGTTTTAAGATCATCGTAAAGATAGAAATGTAGGTCATCATTAGAGTTCTGCCTTAAGTAAAGCAGCTTTCTTTTGACATTTGGCAACTGACAATTGGGTATCAAGTTTAGGATTCATCTATGTCCTACAGTGCACTGATCTGATGACCAGTCAGTCACTCACAGTACTTTAATTTACATCCTCAGATCCAGGTTTCTTTTTCTTTCTCATGAATTAAATTGCTTTTTATTTTGTTTTTTGTTCTTTTAAATTTTATTTTTGAGATTATAATATAATTACATTTCTCCCCTTTCCTCTCTCCAAATCTTCCCATAAACCCTTCCACACTTTCTTTCAAATTCATGCATTTTCATTAATTATTATTTCATGAATATATATATATATTCATATATTCATAAATATAACTTGTTCAGTTTATATAATATTACATATGTGTTTGCTTTCACAGCTGACCATTTGGCACCGGACAAGTTGGTGTGTTCTCCCTGGGGAGGAACTCCTCCCCTGCTCTTAACCTTCCTAATTTTCCTGTAGTTTTTCCTGTAGGGCTAAGGCCTTGTGGTCTCTTCCCATACACTTTGGCAAGTCCATTGGTGTCAACCTTGTTCATTTGCATTTTGGGAGTTACATTGGTGAGACTTTCCAGGTGTAGTTTCTGATGTTACTAGGAAATAAATTCTCACAGCAAACTCCCAGACCCTTTAGCTCTTACAATCTTTCTGACTCCTCTTCTGAAATGTTTTCTTAGCCTTGGGTACTGGGATGTTTTTTAGACATATCCACTGGGGATGGGCTCCATAACTCTGCCTTTTGATTTGTTGTGGTTTTCTGTTGCAAAGAGAAGTTCCCTTGATTAAGAGTGAAGACAACACTTACTTCTCGCTATAAGGACTAAAGGAGCTCTAGTGAAGTACGTACTGCTTAAATAACTAACAGATCTCTGAATGGAATCAAGACCTACTTAACAAGAGGGAGACCATGACTGGTACTGGGAGCCCTGCTATTTCCCTAGTGCTAGTGAAGTTATGGTTGTTGTGAGATAATCCACGACTACTAATTTGCTAAAACCTAACAGATTAGGTTTGCTGTCTTTTATCATCACTCTGGCATACTGCGTTGCCCCTTCATTTGTGATTTCTGTATGTGCCTCTTGCTTTAAAGCCAGTTGTTGGACTGTTACATGGATATTTGGCTGATCTGACACTTATTTAAAAAGGAACATAAACTATTAATTTCTTCTAACATTAAGTTCACCTCAATTTGCCTCAGGTGACTCTGGGATTCTTCTGTCATCTCATCTCATTCTATGGTATACTCACTCTACTATTCTCTAGTTCAACTCTTGCACATTTTCTGTGACTTTCGTCTTCTATTCATCCTCTTGTCTTACATTTCACAGAGAAAATTGTAATCTAAGAATTACTTTCACATGTACATATTTACCCATATCCACTATTATGTTTACTTTAAATAATTTCTTCTTGTAATCATTTTACCAACTGACTTATAATTTACTTACTTTCATTAGTTTTATTTTGTTTTCAATATTTATAAAACCCGGAACATATAAAATTTTAATGAGATTTTTATGTTGAGGTAATTATGGGTTCACATGCTGAAATTACACAATGGAAATATCTTGCAAACCTGTAGGAGAACTGTATATTGAGCATATGGAGAACTGTATATTGAGCATATGGATATCCATACAGTTAAGATTCAGAAGAATTCCATAGCCAGTACCTTTTCTGTATAATAACCATCACATTCATCTATCCCCCATCTTTGTTAACCTATAATTTATTCCAAATAACTGTCAGCATAATTTCTGTTATAATTATTATCTTCTTGTGTATAATGATTTGTTTGATTTTATTGCAGAGTGTAATTCCAAGACATGGTGTAGCATAGTCTTTCAATGATCAATTTCATTCTTATGAAATGCAAAACTACTCATAATAATAAAAGCACAATAACCGCTTTTTGCTAACATGTTTTAAATGGGTTGTGTATATTTGTAATGGACTTAAAATAGAACAACTTAGATTTGCAAAAACATTAAGAATGTTGACATAGAATTACAATAGACACTAAGTCTATTCTCTTCATTTACTAACACTAAACCATTAAGTGAATTAATATGGTAAATATGTCCTAAAAAGGAGCCAATATCAGTCTATTGTTGACGACTAAATTCATGTTCAGATTTAAATTTTCATTGGAATTTTTTTCTTCTGTTTAAAGAATCCACCCATGGTACCACATTGCCGTACTTTAATGAGACTCATAGGACTTCTCCAGAATATTCCAGTTTTGCAGATTGATCTATGTGTTATATCCCTGAATATTTTGAGTAGTTCTATTCAGATATTTTGTAGAATATGCCTCCTATGAAATTTGCAAGTAACTTTTGTCCTATACTATAGTACTATACTAGTGTAGTAGGTTTTTAATAGGAAGATCACAGAAATATTTCTAGGCTTCATATTATTACTATGATTTCCCTACTATCAAAATTAACTTTGATCACACAATTGAAAGTGTTTTCAATTATTAAATTATTATTTATTCCTTTCTGAAACATAATAAAGCTGTCCTTGGAAGATGTCACAGTGATGTAAAAGAGGAGAAGTTAGAGTCATCCTCTTTGAGGTGAAAATAACTGTTTAAATATTTTTAAAATGCTTTCCTCTATGTATTATTTAGATATAAAAGTATTTTAAGTCATTTTACAAATAAGAAAAATTTGTAGATCCATTTCCTTTTTGCTGTAAAAGTGTTTTATATCAGTATGGATCTAAGGATATCTTTTCATTGCTAAAAATTATTCCAGAATTGGACATAAGAAATTTGTTCATCCATTTGATATACCCACATCAAATATCATTTTTGTTTGGTTTCTTTGATTGTCTTCATCACTGAAGTAGGTGTAGGCTCATTACATGTATTCGCTGATGCAAGCCCAGAATTCATTATCTCTTCAAGGTGCCATAGTTCATTTTATATAAACAAATATCTGTTTGAATACAGTATCAGTTATCTTTGCTTTCTGATCATTTCATCCAAAAGGACACGAAAATATACATGTGAGAGTACTGGCACCCCATCCAGTTTTATTTTACTAAATAGCTCCATATAGGGCAGAAGAATACAGCTCAGGTAAAACAGTATTTACCAAGATGTTAGGCTTCAGCCCTGAGACCTAATCTTCAGGTTCTCCCAGCATGCCTCAGTCTCTCAGTGTTTACCTGTTCCCGGGCATGCTGACACATCATGCCCTCTATGATAAGTTCCCTCCCCCAGAAGCCCTTTCTATTTAATCTGAACATTTTCCTCCCTCCTCCCCCCCTCTCTTTCCTTGTCTCACCCTGCCTCTTTGTCTCTGTCTATATTTCTCTTTCTCTCTGCATACACATGCTCTTTCTCCCTCCCTCTTGTATCCAATAAACCTGCCTTCATACATTTTAATTTGTCCTGGATTGGATCATTTCACTGGCTGAGAATGTACCTTTAACAGAATAATCCATTAGCTAGCATGGACAAAGTCCATAGTTGAATCCCAGCACTGTATAAACCCAGATATGGTTGAACATGCCTGAATTTCTAACTCTTAGGGAGTAGAAGCAGAAGTATCAGAAGTCCGAGATCATTCCTAAATGTGTAGGAACTTCAGGGCCAGACTTTCAAAGTGCCTCAAAAAATGTTCAATATTACAAAAAAGTTGCTATGAACATAAATGAGCAGGTGTCCTTGTGGATTGGTGAGGAATAATTTGAATGTAAACCCAAAAGTGATATGGCTGGGTCTTGAGGTAGAGATATTCCAAGTTTTCTATAATATCACCAGACTGATTTCCATAGTAGTTGTAAAAGTTTGCACTCCCAACAGCAATGGAGGAGTGTTCCCCTTTCTTCACAACCTTGCCAGCATGTGCTGTCATTTGAGTTTTTGATCTTACCCATTCTGACAGTTTAGCTCTGTTTCCCATTTTTTGATTGGATTATTTGGATTCTTGGTGTTTAATTTCTTGAGTTCTTTATAAATTATGGATATTAGCCCTCTGTCAGAAGTGGGGTTGGTAAAGATCTTTTTCCAATCTGTAGGTTGCCGTTTTGTTCGAATGACAGTGTCCTTTGCCTTAGAGAAGCTTTTCAGTTTCATGAGGTCCCATTTATTGATTGCTGGTCTTAGAGCCTGAGCTATTAGTGGTGTTCTGTTCAGGAAGTTGTCACCTGTGCCAATGAGTTTGAAGCTTTTCCCCACTTTCTCTTCTATTAGATTTAGTGTGTCCAGCATTATGTTAAGGTCTTTGATCTACTTGCACTTAAGTTTTATGCAAAGTGATGAGTATGGGTCAATTTGAATTCTTTTACATTTTGACAACCAGTTAGACCAGCAGCATTTGTTGAAGATGCTGTCTTTTTTCCACTGTATGGTTTTAGCTACTTTGTCAAAAATTAAGTGACCATACATGTATGGGTTTATTTCTGGGTCTTCAATTTGATTCCATTGGTCAACTGGTCTGTTTCTATATCAGTACCATGCTGTTTTTATTATTATAGCTCTGTAGTATAGCTTGAAATCAGGGATGATGATACATCCAGATTTTTTTTTATTATTTACAAGATTTATTTAGATATTCTGCTTTTTTTGTTTTGTTATTCCATATGAAGTTGAGAATTGTTCTTTCAAGTTTTGTAAAGAATCATGTTGGTATTTTGATAAGAATTGCATTGAATCTGTATATTGCTTTTGGTAGGACAATCTGGATGTCCCTCAAAGGAAGAATGAATAAAAAAAAAACTGTGGTACATTTACACAATGGAACACTACTCAGCTATCAGAAACAAGGAAATCATGCAATTTGCAGCCAAATGGATGGAACTAGAAAAGCTCATTTTTAGTGAGCTAACTCAGAAAGATGCACATGGCATCTATTCACTTATAATTGGATTTTGGCCATGTATTACAGGATAACTATCTTACAACCAACACACCAAAAGGAACAGGAACATAAACCTTGTTACATGTTAGTGGGACACTTTGCCCTAGTAGATTTCCCATGTAGGTCCCCAGTGCAAGAGGAAGTTCTTAACACACATATGACTGTTGAACTGAAGGGGGCTGATATGTAGGGACAAGCCACTCTGGAGCAGTAGGACAGGTGGGAGAGGGAGGAGAGGATGGGAGGGTGGGACTAAGAGGAGTGGAAAGAGGGGACTGTGATGGAGATGTAACTTGAAGTAAAAAATATACAAAAGTAATATTTGATATATAAAATAATGTGTACATTAAAATAATTTCTAATAGATGTTCATTAGAACAACTGTAACATATAAACATCTATATCATATGAATTTTTTCCTGACCTCAAATCCTGCTTGACTGTTACTTTCCAACAGTAAGTATATTGCCCCCTCTCACTCACCTAGTACACAAGTGACACTCTGATTTTAAAAATCAATTGTATAAATACACAGTATATATGTATGCATCTATAAATATATCACATATTAATGTTTTCAAATTATTAGCCCAAGCCCCACAGTGCAAGCTATAAGTAAGCTAATAACCTTATTTATTAGCATGTGCATGTGTAATTGCTTTTACCCTCACTTTATCAGTCTCCCAACATTTCCAATGTTCTTCAGGATAAAGCCTTTTCTAAGAGATGCTAGATTCATTTTTAGTACAAGTTACATAGTTTTGTTAAAATCAGCATTCCATCCTGAGATCTTCAACGTTGTTTTCTTTTAATTTGTGTGGGGGTGAGGCAGTGAACCCATCTTTGAAGAGGTGAGAATGGATACTCTGTTCAGTCTCATTTAGTCTGACTGAGCTAAACTGGAGAGTCTGATGCCAGGTGGTTTATTGTTAGTATATGTAAACAAACACAGCACACTACCTTTTTTTTTTTTTTTCGAGACAGGGTTTCTCTGTTTAACAGCTCTGGCTGTCCTGGACTCGCTTTGTAGACCAGGCTGGCCTCGAACTCGCAAAGATCCGCCTGCCTCTGCCTCCCAAGTGCTGGGATTAAAGGCGTGCGCCACCACCGCCCGGCTACACTACTTTTTTTTTTTAAGTTTCCTAGTGTGATATAATCTCCAGTGCACAAGGAGGCACAATTACATCAAAACTCAACACAAAATAAATGCCATTTCTTCCAAGAATATGGGTTCTAGAGATAGACTAAATGTACTAGTTTAAGGGTCCAAAGAAGGATCTGGTGTAATCTCAATTATATACAGAGGTCATTTGGATTACTCACCTCTGCTTCTGACTGTGTGAACCTTGGGGAGTCTCTGGCTATGCAAATAGCGTAAGAACCATGCAGACTATTAGCCACCTGTTGTCTTGGGTGTGGTATCTTGGTTGGGCTTTTGACTCAACAGATAATGCAGATTACCAGGCTATTACCTTCAGCTTTGAGGTATCTGGGTGGAAAACAGAATCTATGTTCTTTCTTTGAAAGAAAAATTCTGCATGTTAACATTACTGATTTCCCTGGTGTTCCAGGAGTACAAGGACTTTCATGTTCCTAACAAATGTGCATATTATATCTTAATCTCCTAATTAAAAGTTTTCCTTTCTTGGTATTTAGAGATTGCAATGAATTTGTCATTTTAGATTCTTCATTTTTTTATACAATTTTTTACTTAAAATCACAATAAAATTCCCTACCTGGGCTTGCTATTTTCCTGTTTGAAAAATTACTGATCACACTTTGTAAAAGAAATTGACAGCTTAAGCTTAGCTCACTCTGCTTGTACACATTTGCTAGTGTGTATCTTTCAATGAATTAATTCATTCCATATAAATCATCAAATTGGTGGTATGCAGGTATCCATGTCAACCCATATAAATTTTCAGTGTCTTTAGGGAGAGCAGTAATAATTTTTCTTTCATTATGGATCATTATATTGACATGCATTCTTCCTTAATAGTCTCAAGAAAACCAGCTTTTCCATTAGCTGACCTTTTCCTGTTAATTTCCTGTGTTTGTTTTTGATTTAAATTTTGTCAATGATTGCTACAATTTTAAATTTTTCTCATAGTGTTCCTTATATTTCTCTTCTTTAATTTTGCTACATATAACCTTAAATGAATAATTTACACCATGTTTACTGTACAAAAAAAGATAATGTTATGGTTGAAATATCTTCCTAACTTCTATTCTGGCCTAACCACAAAAAAGAGAAAAAACATCTTAATTCTACTTTTTTAAACATTTGTTTAAATTGAAGTACTTAAAATGCCTTTTTTGTGGAATTACTTAAAAATGATTTGTTTAGTCTATATATATTTGGTGATTGTCCAGTTTTTTGTCATTAATTTTTCCTTGGCTTAATATATTTTATGTGATTTCTAGTCTTCAATACTATGACATTGTATTTCATGATATAAAATATAGCCCAGCTGCTATTGAAAAATGTTCATGCACCCTGAATAAAGATGTGCATTTTGTTGTTAGCTCCTCCCTGTAACCCACTGGTGTGGTACATACATATCTATTCAATGAGTATGTTCTGGAATGTCATGCATGTCATATTTTCCTTCTGCCATGACTACTGGCAGAGAATGGTGGTAAACCACCCTCCTTTAAATGTGTTTTCCTTTATTTAGACCCAAAGAAAAATGAGTACCTGGAAAGTAGATCCACCAGTGTGGGGCATCCCTCAGTCTATGACCTCCAGATTGTCTTCCTCTCATGCCGGACTACTGTCTGCTTTTGCCAACTCTTCAAGGTAACCAATATTTGCTTATTCATCTGTGTCCACAGCACTTCTGCTCTAGATAGACACAGCTCATTGTTTTATTTCTGTTTTTGCCTTTCAGCACACTGTAAAGAAATGTATCACTCTCACACTTAAGTTCTCTGAAAATGACAAGAAATTTCTTTCTTTCAATCTTGTTAGAAACATTGTATATTTCAGAATAAACATAAGTCCTCTAAATATGCCTTCATTTGTGAACTTTGAGATATATTCAGCATCGTACAGATAAGATGAATAACTGGAAGCAAGGAATCAAGGGAATTTGTGTTATTTTATTATTTTCACCTACAAATGAGTCATTTACTCATATTAAACATTGCTTTTCTTCAATCACAACTTTTACAATCGAAATGACTCATTAATAGTCCAAACAACTTTTAAAATTATGAATTAGTTAATTAATTTTCATGACAGGATCATCTGCATTCCAGATGTGCCTTGTACTTACTATGCAGACAAGCCTATCCCTTCTTAACACCTGACCTGCCTGCTATTAACCTCCCAAGAACCTAAGTTATAGGTTTCTACAATCACAATTATCTTGAACATTTGTTTTTTTAAACACAAACAGAGAAGCAAAGAACAAATGACATCACGTGAAGAACCTGTGTCATTATGATGCTGTCTGCAGTATCTTGGGAAGCAATTTATTAGGCTAATTGTAATGAAAATTAATTAACATTCCCCCATACAATTAGTAAACAAATTTCCCTAATATACCTATTCAATGAGATCTAAACATTGTATTTTAATTTCTGTGGGAGGGAAAACCTTTTTATCCATTCTAGATATTGCTGTTATTATGACTTGGATTTTTCAAACAGCATTTCAAGTAGTATAATTAATCAGAAGCTGCACACACATAAATGGTAACAATGGAAGTCTTATACCCTAAGAAAGCATGTGGGGAAATTACAGGAAATTTTAGAATGTTTGTGATTCTGAAATCCTGTTATGATTGGCCTCCAACTGTGCCATACAAGTGCCTGCTTTTCATAGTGAGTTGTTCACAGCAGGAGAGCTAGCCAGGAAAGAATTTAATAAGCAGAAATGGCCTGGCACATAAGGGGACTATCTTCTCTAAGCATTGTAAACACTGACTATTCCTGTGTTAGGTTCTGTATATAGTCACAGATTTTTTTTTCACAATTTCATAAATGAGAGTAGAGCCATTGAGGACTGATTTATAACCAATCCGAAAGCACTTAGGTTTTGGCTTCAAATCCAGCTTTCTCCCATATAATCTCTCTTTTCTGTAGCTAAAGTCCTGATAAACATTTACATGAAATAAACCCTTTATACTGTGACAAATGAACTTGGATATTAGCAGTGTCTCTTGTTCTGCTCAGCAATGCATTCTGTAAGGACTTATAAATAATTTTCTTTGACTTAATTTGTGACATATATGAAAGGATCTGTGTATAAGAAAAACATAACTACCATCTATATGTTTACAAATGCACCTGTGGATTTTTTTCTAAATCTAAAGTTTTATACAAAAATAATAAAACATTTCATTACTTTGAAGAAATCTAGGAACCTGTTTTTTGGGAAATACAGTAGCTTATATTTTCTTAATGTAATGCGAAGAGAATTAATAAGGAAAAATGCATGAGAAACAAAGTAAACATAGACAACTCTTAAACACTAAAGTGAACATATTTTCAATTTGTAACTTAAAAAAACATTATTTTGTGGATAATACTAACCTTCTGTTTCTAATTAAGTGATAATCAAAAAGTAATTAGTAATTATATATAAAATTTCAAATCTTTCAGTAAACAAAGAAGACCAGGTGCCATGAGTAGTTGAGAGAGTAAATCTTTATTTCAACTGGAAAGATTCTTAACCTGTTGTGATATATGTCAGTTAGATTCTCGTTTGTTATGAACCTCAACAGTCAAACTGTGGACTGGAGATATGGCTCAGTGGTTAAGAACAGTGACTGCTCTTCCACAGGACCAGGGTTCAATTTCAATTCCCAGCACCCACATGGGTGCTCACAACTGTCTGTGATTCCTGTTCCAATCTGACAGACAATGTACATAAAAATAAATAAATTATTTTAAAAAAAACAGTCTAACCGTGGAGACTAAAACATTGTTTTAAAATACAGACGCATTTTGACTCTAACTTTGACTTGTTTTTAAACTTTAAAGATGTTTGACATTATGTCACATGCTAACATGTATAGTTTTATAATTATCTTTTACAAATTGAGAGCATATTCACATGTATTCTCTAAAGGAACAGAAAAAATATTTATGTCTAATGAATACATACATTCACATGTGTATGTATCTATATGCATATATATGTACATATGTATGTCTACACACACACACACACACACACTCACACACACACACCTAGATAGTGGATTTGTTAGATTGTTTTGCAGACTGTGGTCCAGCTAATCCAATAATGCCTGCCTACCCATGAAAAATCCATGATTCTAGCAAATGTTCTGTCCATAATACTAGATAATTCAACTTGTCTCCAGTATATGTTGGAATCCTGAAAGAGACCCTAATACCAGTGAAAGAATGAATTTGCTGTAATGAGGGAAAGTAATCAAAAAACATTTGCTTCCTTCCATGTCCTTTACACGGGCAGCCACCAGAGGAATGTCCCAGATTTAAGGTGATTCTTCCCACTTCAAAAGTTCTGGATTTATCATTGATATTAGTACTTCAAATGATTTGATAAACAAAAATCCCTCACAGGTGTTGTCATATGTTTGGGTTATAGTTAATTCCAGATATAGTCCTGTTGAAAACCAATAATAGCTACCACAGAGAGTCATTTGTAAAACTAAAAACTAAAAATCACAGAATTGAAAATTAGAAGCCTTTGGATTAGTTCAGTTTCCTGGGAAGTTCTCTTCTTCCTGAGCAAGTCAGAGAGTTCATAGAAACAGGATCATACAATAATGTTTAGATAAGTGTTACATAATAGATAGTTTTAGATAAAAATTCTGAGAATGCTATTGAATAGAATAAGTGCATTAAGTAACCATTGAGTGTAATAACTCACAGATAGTTAATACAAAAATTTTATATATTTTTCTAGTAAGAGACCAAATGATTATGCCATGACAAAGGCTAGTTTTTAATGTATAGACTAAGTTTTTTTACAGTATTGAAAAAGTACTAATTTAAAGAAATTTAGTAGAACATATAGTATAATTGTTGAGATGTGTTTAAGCCAAGAATATTGTATTCCTCAGAACATAAGTATCTACAGTTTTAAATGGATACACCATCCCCAGTGTTTTCATTTCCCAAGAGCTCTTTTCTCACCATCAATATTTTTATAGTTTCCTCTCACCGTTGATTCTTCTAAAGACCAGTCTCACAAATGAACTTCTGAAAAACAAATAATCAAGAATAAAATTAGATATCCTTTTAAAAAGTCAAGGTAAAATAAAATTACCTTCAAAATTTTGAACAGAGAATATGAACATAATTTCAAAAAACATTCTAAGAAAAACATAAAAATAGATTAAACATAATCAAAAAACATAATGTAAAGGAAATTACAGAAAAACAAAAGCTTCAAAATGTACTGTACTAGTTTTTTGAATGTTCTGCCAGAAGAGAACAAAACAAGAAATTACAGAAAAACAGAAAAAAAAGATCTAATGTGTTCTAGAAATTATGAATATATTTGATTATAAGGCAAAAATTAAGATTTAGTAGGAACACTGAGAATAATCAGCTAGCATAAAAACATAAGAAATTAAGAGTTACAGATGTGATATTAACAAGACTTAAAACATAAACATCTACTAACACTATTTTTCCATGATATGTATATACATATATATATATATAAGTCTCACTGTCTATACATCTATTTATCATCTATGTATCTATCTATCTATCATCTATTATCTATGAGATATTTATATCTAATATATATATATATATCTTTCTCCTTATCTCTACTATGTCATATCTATATCTACATATATATATGATTGTGTTCATAATAAAGCAAAAAAATTAAGTTCATGAACCTATGAGATGGTTTAGCCAAAAAAGTAGCCTACTGCCAAGTCTGAGAACTTGATTCGGATACTTGGAACCCACATAGTTGAAGAAGTAAACCTGCTACTCCAAATTATCATCTGACCTTTATGTAAGATGGTAAACACACACACACACACACATATACACACATGCACACAAACACACTTACATACAAACACACACATATAAAGAAATGGAGAGAGAAGACTAAATAAAAATGGAAAGAAAAGTTATAAATAAATAACTAAGATCATATGAGCATATTTCAGATCACATCATTCAAGAACCTGAGATACCACTGGTGGTAAAATAGTCAAACTCAAATCTTAACAGTAACAAACTTCTGTCTTATTGTATTTAAGGTGTAACCAGTAGGAGGAATCACAGATGGTTCTAGAAATCTAGCCACCAAATTCAACTAGCAAGATCATGCTTCTCAGAAGAGGAACCTACTCACATCACTTTTCTAGACCACCATAATTCTAACTTAATTCTACAGTTTATCCAAATATTCACAGATAAGTTTAGCTTTTTGTCCTCCATAAAAGAAACTTTTCTTTCCACCAAATAGAAAATATTACAGAATAATCACAACACATCATAATGCAGAAATATTTTGATTATTTGAAATCTAAAATGTAATTACTTAGCTGTAACAGTGATGTGTGTAAAATAGCTATAATTATAATACGTTCTTGAGCAGTGGTGACTACTCTTCTCTGAGGGTATAAGGACAAACTTTTATAAAATTTTGTTAAGGACTCTGATGGTTCAGTAAATTAGTGGTTGTAGACTATCTTCTAGTAACCAATTCTTCACCAGTACTGAGTGGTTAACTAGGATTCTATTACCAATCATTACCTTTTGTTAAGAAGATCTTTTTTGTTTGTTTGTTTGGTTGATTGGTTTTTCAAGACAGGGTTTCTCTGGGTATCCTTGGCTGTCCTGGACTCACTTTGTAGACCAGGTTGGCCTTGAACTCACAGAGATCCACCTGCCTCTGCCTCCCGACTGCTGGGATTAAAGGCGTGCACCACCAAACCCAGCTGTTAAGAAGGTCTTAAGTCCAAGTAGAGACTTATTGGTTATCATCAAAGTATGCATGGGACTTTGACACCCTTGGGTTATCATGCCATGTGGGTCATTGATGAAGTTCAGAGACATCAATGTTGGGTAGGACTGTTGGTTGTTGCCCTCCTTTGGATGCTTGCATAATGTCTTCTGTTCCCAAGAAAGCTAGTCCTCAGGGAGGAAACACACATGTCAGTTCCAAATCTGGGGTCTCTGGGCCCTGTGTTTGAAGTACATGGGAGTCTTTTGATCTTACAAAAAAAAAAGGGGGGCAAAAAGTTTGTAAGAGCCAGTTTAACAGGGAGTTTCCAGTGAGGTTGTGTCTCCTAGTACTATCAGACCCATAAATTCTCACAAACATGATATCCCAAATATGAGTGAACAAGGGCAACACCAGTGGACATGCCAAAGTAGCCTGGAAAACACCCATGAGGTTTCATCAGCCTTACACAATGAAATACAGGCAACTGAGGAAAGCTGGGGGTGGGAGAGCACCAGGGAAGAGCACACCAGTAACGAATAGCCAGCCCTGGAAACACACATCAAAGTAACGTTACAGGGACTGAGCTAGTTATATTGGTTATATGTATATGTATATATGCATAAAATCTAACAAGTGGAAAAGAGGCCAAGAATTTGAAAAAGAGCCAGGAGTGTTTAATGAGAGGTATAGGAGAAAGGAAAAGGATGGGAGAAATATTTGTAATTATATTATAATCTCAAAAATAAGGTAAAAATAAATAAAACTTTCAAAATATAATAAAATTCAAATATATTTTCTTTTAAAAAGATTTTTACAAGCTCAACCACTAAAAAGTATAACCATCAATGTAACATCATTTTAAAAATGATATTTTAAAAATATAAGATGACATTCATTATCTCTTTTGGGATTATGATATCAAACCCACAGGTGTGAATATGCAAAGAAATGTTTCTAAGCACCAACCTACATCTCTAGTCACAAAATGATGTTCAAATATACTTTGATTATGATATATGTCATATATATATCAAAATAATATATATTTCTCATAATAAATGGGCTTCATATGTAGAGTACTTTTGCTTCTCATCTTCAAAACATTTGCAGAAAGAGATGCTCATGTATTACCAATCATAGAGCTGACAGTAACAATCACAGTTCATGAAACATTCAGTTACCATTTCAAATGATGTAAACTCACCTTATAAACATCCAACTCTTATGTGTCAAGGATTGTTTACTCATTTACATTTGCTTGAATAGTCCAAATTTCCATTATCTAATGGTTAAATAACTTTAATTTTAATTAAAAGCTTTCAGTACTAACTCAATTTGTTTAAATAATTTTCATATGATGTAAATAGAAATAAAATTATTATTTTAGTGATATTTAATACTTAGTAGTTCTAATGTCTACATGATTATTTTTCAGCTTCCCTACCAATAAACAGATATGAATAAGCTAAATAAAAAGGTCTTTTTTACTATGTCAAGAAAACTTTTATTCATAATTATGTTATTATTATGCAAGTTAGTTTGTAAATATATAGGATACTAATTTTAATGTACCAATGAATTCTAATAAGAGAATACACAGAAAATCATAGCTATACTGTTTCAATGTTTATTACTTCAAGTTATGCTATACTTTAATATACATTTTATCAAGTCCTTCTGTTCCTATCATCAGTGGATGATTCTACTTTGGCAGAGTAATATAAGCACTAAGAATGTGCTATATTACTTATATAAGCACTAAGGGAGTAATGTATCTTTAGCAGAAAATTATCACAGAGAGTCAAACCACTCACCTAATTTTAACTAAGACTATAGAAATTACTAACTTTATAGAAAATTGATTACACTTCATGGTTTTCCTTTGTTTTCTGTTTTGAGACAAGGTCTCACAATATACACCTGGATAGCCTCAAACTTGCAATTCTCCTGTCTCAGACTTCTGGGCACTGAGAATAAAATGTGTGCCACAACAACAAGTCAATCTCATACTCTGTATATTCTGACATTTTGACATTTTAAGAAAATGTTTTTAGTTTGTTTTGAATATTTTCCAAACCTACTCAGATTTAGTTAATTTAATAATTTAGGATCCACTTTGACCTTTAGTATATCATCATATCATTCAAATAAACTGTCCAAGAGCATAGTTCATAAATACAGTCAAATTTAGGTCATGCTGGAATCTCTTGACTCTGCAGTCTCCTATGGTATCGTATACGTTCCTCATTTTAAGAAGTCATCACCATCTTGCACACAGTTTATCATCATGATTGCCAGCTATCCTCTGTGTCCTCTTCATGAAATGAAAATATTTAGTCTGAATCATCTTTTTTAATATGTCCATGAGATTTCTTATTCTATTATTCTTCTGAGTGTATGCCTGATTATGTTTGTTACACCTTTTTCTTTGTCTAAAGATAAAAGACATTTATTTCTAATTTATAGTAATTTTTAATTTATTCTTTGACAATTTCATAGATGTACACAATGTAGTTTGATCATATTAACTCACATCCACCTTTCTTACCCTAGTCTAACTCTTCTGGGAACCTTCCCAATTATGTCTCTATAACTTTCATTTATTTGTTTGTTTATTTGTTTGCTTAACTAAGTGATAATGTTAAATTAGGTTTGCTTGAATGTGCATTGTTGTGGGGTTATTGACTGCACTATGGACATTTTTACCAAGAGATACATCTCTGAAGAAGAATAACTTATTCACCTACCAATTGCTCCTTTGTATAGGGTGTAGCTTCATGTGCTGTTCCTCCTTCTATGCTAGAATGTTGACTGTCCTAACTGTGCTGACTCTATACAGGTACCACAGCTATTCACTCTGAGTTTGTAAGTTCAGTAAGCTCTGAGGTCATCTCATGCCCAGAAGACAGCATTTAACAGTAGTCTTCCCTGTATCAGCTCTTATATTCTTTAGTGACATTATCTAATCCTTGGAGTGGGTAGTATGGTTGTGCCTTTTATGACTAAACACTCAATAGTCACTCTTCTCAGTGCTCTACCAGTTATGAGTCACTGCATTATCTATTAAAATTAGAGCATCTCTGACCAAGACTGAGTGCATCTCTAATATACTACTATAATCACACACAATCAGAAGACAACTTGTCAGAATGTACAATTACCAAAACAACAGCAATAAGTTCTGCTCCAGGGCCTATGATCTCCTTAGCTATATGCCTTTGAACAAGTTTATAGTACCAGTAATAAATGACTTGAAGAGTGGACCTCAATCCAATTAGAAAAGAATTATACATACATATATGTTATCATTATACATATATTATTATGTATATATATTATTATATATATGTATGTATAATTCTTTTCTGACTTATATAATATTTATGCCACTATTACACAATTGGAAGTATCCTGCCTAGCAGGATCATAATATAATATGATATTATAATATTCAGTATATACCACTGGATAAGACCTTTGAAGTTATTTCTTCTCTAGTTGCCTGCATAACACCTCTTGCACTGTGAAAACTAGTCATCCAGGCAGAAGTATCCAGGGAAGTTCCAGCTTAATTTCCTTGTGTTTTGCAACCAAAGTGTGGACTGTCATCAGCAAAAGAGTATTACCATCTTGTCCTAATCATGAACAATTTCAATACCCTACATTGGTTTTCAAACCTCTGTGGTTTCCTCACCCAGTAGATAATAAGGAAATCTCCCATCTAGATTTTGGATTATATTAATAATCCATAGCTTATGGTGGCATCATTACTGACATATACAGAGTAACTGTCCAAACCCCCTTTTTTGGTAATCATAAATTTAAATTAATTTACAAAGTAGTGAGTATTGATAAGGTTTTCTATACATCCTTGTTTTTTTTTTTTTAATTAAGTCCATTCCATTCTATTCTCTCCTCCTAGGGTATTTTTTCTGTTGTTTATTTAATTGGTTTGGTGTTTGGTTTTTCTTTTACATTTTATTGTTTGTTAAATAATAGCCATAATGTGGTTCTTATTTGCTTTCAGTTTTTTTTAATGTTTATTTATTACTTCAAGGTACATCTCCATCACAGTGCCCTCTTTCCACTCCTCCTGGTTCCACCCTCCCACTCTCTCCTCCCTCTCCCACCCATTCTACTCCTCTGATGTGGAGTGTCCCTACATATCAGCCCCTCTCAGTTCAACAGTCATATGAGGGCTAAGAGCTTCCTCTTGCACTAGGGGTCAACATGGTAGCACCCCTAGGGCAAATTGTCCCATTAATAGGTAACAAAGTCTATGTTCCTGATTCTTTTGGTGTGTTGGTTGTGGGATAGTTATCCTGTACTATATGGCTAAAATCCAATTTATAGACACATGCTTTTTGCATTTTTCCCCTCACTTAGTTATGCCAGGTTATTCTAAATTCCTACTTTCTCAGCATATCTGCTAGACATTCTAAGTTCATTTTTCCTGTGACAAAGTCACTTTAACTTTATTGGTAATATTTTGATCAGTCATCAAAAACTCCTTTATTTCCTTTACCGGTGAAATGACTCCACAGTGAACCATATTCACACCTATATACCTCTCTGGAGTACCATCATGGTAATGTGTTATGGTTATCTGTTTATAAACAAACCTGTTTTTGACAGTCCTCTGAATATTAAAGAGTAAGAATATTGCATTTACTGTAATACCAAGAACCCATATATTTACAACTTCACAAATAACATATTTTTTAAATTTTTATTTCACAAATAAGTGTTGGTAGAACAGCATTCATTTTTTAAGTCATGAGCTAATATGGTAGCTTGCTCACAGTTATCAAAATTTTAGAATTCGCATTTATTTTTGCTTGACAATAAACAGCCTGCATAAAAACTTGTGTTTAATTGACAAGATTCAGATATTGTATATAAAGTTTCAGAAAATTTGTTAATGAATAGATATTCATACTTAGAACTCTAGCTTCAAAATTCAGAGGAGGACAAAAAAAAAACAAAAAATAGTTTATTGAAATTTGATACTATACATATATTATATTATTCAACTGATATTTATGGTTTCTAAACTTCTGTTTAAATGTGTTTTCATTCTTAGTAAAAATATTTGTCCATTAAAACTAGCTGTGCTCTTTCAGTGTAAGCCTTCTTTGTATTTTGAGTTTGGCTCAGCATCAGTATCTACATGAAGTAGAGAATTAATCTATTATAGGAACCTTTTTATCAAATCTGACCTGGACCATCAAGGCTTTCTTTAGCCTCAGGGTCCTTAGTGGGAGGTCAAGAAGATGAGAAGATAAACAAGTCAGAAGCTGGTATTGGGATGTTCTACTTCATCTGAGGGTTTATGCAAAGAAAGATTTTTAAGAAGTACAGAAACTTATGTATTCTTTCTAGAGAGGAAATGGGACCTTGTCAACTAGAAGCCAGTCAAGCAATGTTGCACAAGGGATCATAGAGTACCACAGAGTCATCAGATAACCTTGAGACTGTTAACCACAGCCCCTTAGGGTAGGAGGAGTTGGGTTCTCAGTATTGATGTCTCTATTTCTCCAAAGCACCGACCCTAGGCCATTATGGCTTTGCCAAACATAGGAACTGGGTTTTTTCTTCACGCATCGTGGTGTGAGTGAGGAGAATTCCACAGTTATCATTGGTTCTGCCAAGCATATTTCTGGCTTTAGGGAAGGAACTATATTACTTTCCATAAAAAAGGAATTTTTATGTAAAATCTACTTCCTTTCCAGTGAAAGCCTTGGATCAGCCTCACCTTCCACAGGATCTGTGCTTGTAGTTTTTGGAACTGGAGGATTTACCTGTGAACTCACATCAGAACAGATACATTTTGCCTTGAGGTTGAGAAAATAAGATTACACATCCAGAAGAATTTCAAATTCTTCAAATTTTAAAGTATATATTGTTTCTCATAGCAATTATAGTATCTGTAGTTTACTGGATGTCTTTAATATTTATTTAAGTTAGTACCAACTACTCAAGAGAACAAGCAAAATTGGATCTCATATTTTCTGATTGAAACTTTTTCTGTGGGAGTGGAAACTACATGCCCACTATGTTGTATTTTAATATGTCCATGACTGTTGTTCACTTTTTTTGAAAGTTTTTTGCCTCATGGTCATTTTAGGAGTGCTTCTTCCAATTCTTATTGTAATGTCAGAATCCTAGTTATTGTCTTGTGTGTCAATTAAGTGAAAGGAACTTTAAAACAATGATTTCCTATGTCCATACATAATTTAAAAATTCTGAAGTTTGCAGCTGGTACTATGTGAACAGAATTGCTATAAAAGTTAATAGTACTTTATTCACCCACATTATGTGTTGTCTCACTAAAACTATAATAAAAGCCCAACAGTGTGACAAATACTGGTTATTCATGTTCATATTTAACAATATTCATATTATTGAAAGGAGGAACTGGTGATAAGATTAAGAGTTCAAAACCAGCTTCAGCTACATTGTAACCTCAAGGCCAGCTTGAATTATATGAGAACCTGTCTAAAAACAAACAAACAAACAATAAATATTTGTGAAACTAAAAGTATACCTATCTGTATATTTAAACTATATGAAAACTAAATAATAATCAATATGATGTTTTGCATACATATCAATGAAATAAATCCCATGACTTTGTGTTTTAAAATGCAGCCCGTTATTTATCTTCGTATTTACAATGTTAGATCATTTGACCTGTATGACCTGTACTCAGTGAATTTGTTATGTTTCTGATTAGAAAGAAAGAGGTAAAGAAAGAAAGAATGAAAGTCAGCCAATTTATTTTTCAAAGATAGGTCCAGTTTTGTAATAATATTACACATCTAGAAGAATTTCAAATTCTTCAAATTTTAAAGTGTACATCTTTTCTCATAGCAATTTTAGTATCTGTGGTTTACTGCATAACTTTAAGTTTACTAACCTTGAGAACATCTGCCCCTGACAACAGCTGCATGAATTTCCTAGAGCTTGGAGGACTTCCTGTCAGAAAGGATGGCTGCGTTTGATCAGGACCTGTGTGCTCCAGTCTTATTCTGGCAGCATTTCGTCTTGTTTATGCAGCAAATGAAACGCAGAAACTCAGGAAAGGTTATCTCCAATACTGCAGGCCTTCTTTTCTGAAAAGTCACATTCACTCCAAGACAAAAAGATATGTCTACATGCATTGTTTTCTTTTATTCCTACTTCAAAGCAATGATCAGCTTTAGAAAAGATATTTACATAACTCTGCTATGACTAGAAATGTCTTTGTAAATTAAAACAACTTGTAACAGGAAAAAAAGATGCTTAAAGAAGGGAGATAAAAGAGATACCCCTCTGACCAATAGATGTAGTCTTAGTGTGAAAATGAGACATAGCGGGGCTTCTTGTTTTTATGTTTTTGGTTGTGAGTGGCTGAGCCAACTCTTCATCCCGGGACTTGGTTTTGTTGCTTCTTTGTCTTCTCCATCTCTAAGATGCAGATGTTAAAATAGCCCTTTTGATTCTATAATCTAATATCTAATTCTACAGTGATTGCAGTGGCTTTTACTATTTCTTGTTCACAAAGTGAACAAGATTTGTAAACTTTACCATATATCTATTAAAATATTAACTTAATGAAAATCTTCTATATGTTTATTTACTGTTGAGCAAATAAATGAGCATCAATAAAAAAACAACAGACTATAATGCATGCCTCCATTCTAAACTTGAAACAAATTAGAATTTACGTATTGCTATCCTTTCTTTCTGAGGTTGGACATTTCTTCTCTCATTTAAAGCTTTCTAAATGTCATTAATTAAGAAACAGTCATTAAGGTCACCTAATACTATTTTTAATAAAAACATGTTATTGAGAATAAGTGTAGAGGTATAAAGTATGAACCTATATAAAATATGGAATGCATTTTTATGAATAAAATCATTTGAAGGATGAACTACAGTAAGCCTAGAGAACATTAAACAGTACCATCGTTGTGTAGAAACATTGGTAGTCATGGTGAGACACTATTCCTGGGGAGATCTGAACAAATATCTATTCACCTAATAAAGGGAACTGATGACAGGACAAAGTAAGAATACCACCAAAGTGAAGCATCTTACTGAAACATTGTATTGGAGTAACTCACAGGAATGTAAGGGAGGGGATCCTTTCAGGATAGAAATGACTCTCAGACAGCTATGCCACCGATGCCCATCCCAGAATGGATGGAAGTGCATGAAGCTGCAGACTTACAGTGTTCTTCACCGAGTGCAGTCAGCTCAGTGTCTGGAAAGTGCCATTTCCACGTGCTTAGTTCATCTGAACCTCTTTAAGTCAGCTTGGGTAGTCTCTACTTTTTCTAAGCAGCTCTGTGTCTCTCTAATAGTGTATCTCATTAGTCTGTAGATTATACATGCCTGAGGAAGGATGGGACTGTTCAATTTCAATGGGGATTTTATTAAAACCCATTGTGTGTGTGTGTGTGATGTGCTATGTTGTGTTGTAAATGTGTGTGTTGTGCATATACATGATTTTGTGTGGGTATATCCATGCATATGCATTCAGAGACTAGAAGTCATATCCAGTGTCATCCTCTATCGCTTTCCAACATATTCCTTGAGAAAGTGTCTCTCATTGAAATAGATATTCACCACTTGGGTTAGGTTACCTGTTCAGCAAACTTTACAGGACCACTGTGTCTGTCTCCTCTTATTCTTGGAATGCAATCAAAGGATCCATGCCTTCCTGGGGATTTGAACTCTGGTCCTTGTGGTTGCATAGCAAGCAATTTTGCCCTTGAGTCATCTCCTAAGTCCCTAAAGACATCTTTACCTATATATTTAAAGCAGGTTGGTTAAAAGAATGGGAAGGCCAGGATGACGGCAAAATTATGATCCTCCTGCCTCTGTTTCCTTCAACAAATCTTACCAGTGTATTCCACCATAACTGGAAAAACTCAGATGTCCTTCAACTGAAGAATGGATTAAAAAAAACTGGTACATTTACACAATGTAATACTACTCATCTATCAAAAACAAGGAAATCATGTAATTTGCAACCAAATGGATGAAACTAGAAAAGCTCATCCTGAGTGAGCTAACCCAGACCCAGAAAGACACACATGACATCTGTTTACTTATAACTGGATTTTAGCCATATAGTTCAGGATAACTATCCTACAATCAACAAATCCAAAGCAACAGGAACATGGACTTTGTTACCTGTTACTGGGATACTTCACCCTAGTAAAACTAACATGTAGGTCCGCAGTGCAAGAGGAAGCCCTTAGCCCTCATGAGACTGATGAACTGAGGGGGGCTGGTATGTAGGGACACCCCACACCAGAGAAGTAGGATAAGTGGGAGAGGGAGTAGAGGGTGGGAAGATGGGACCAGAAGGGGTGTAGGGAGGGATCTGTGATGGCGATGTAACTTGAATTAATAAATAAATATTTTTTAAAAATGGTAAGGAATTTAAAAAGATAGTTAAGATACACCCGAAAGCACAAGCCTGGGCTTTGCTAAGTCCCACCTCACTCATTGTCCTTACTGTATTCTTACATACCTTACGGTGAACTAGAAGATGATATCCTCAAAGGGCTGTGGTAGCACAGAGTGCTTGCCTAGCATACATGAAGCCCTGGGTTCAATCTCTAGGACAATGATCAGCATACTACCCCTCTCCTACTCCTACTAATAGTAATAACAATAACAATGAAAACAAAATTTAAAAGTTCACCCTAATTATATTCTTAACTGTTCAAAATGCATAAAATTGCTCCTTGTAGTGAATATCCAATAAATTCACAGCAGTAGATAATTAGATTCAGATCTTAATAATTCAGACTATGTGTGGAGGATGGACATCTTTGAATCTAGACTGTGCAGGAGAAAAAAATGCTAAATATCCTGAATTGGCTATGGACAAAGGAATCACATCTGGTTGTGAGTGTAAAAAATAATTAACAAAAAGATGTTGAGAGAAGGGTAGAAAAATTCCAGTTTCCAGTTTACAAGCACCTTGAGCAGAGCAGAGAACAATGTACCTGTAAGATGAGATTTGTTTAAAGGAGCACGCACTGGCAAAATTCATGTCACACAAAGCTGCTTTCCTGATGCCTCTCAGTTTCTTTAAATTCTCTGCATAATTCAGCAAAACACTTGCAAAAAATCACTGCATTTTGAAATAAATTGGTGTCAGAAGGAAAAAGTAGGAAAGCGACCATTTGAAGCTTATCTTTGAACACGTCTTACTCTAAAATGGTGAGCTGCATTGCTTTCACCGTCTCTTGAACATGAAGACAACAAAAATGTCATTATACCTGGGGAACAATAGATATTAGAAGGAAGATAAAGACTTGCAGTTTCTCAATAGAAGTTTTTCTTTGATGCAAATCTTTCTGCCTGTATTTGACAGTCCGTACATGGTACAACAAACACATCTTCTACTTGTTCAACACTACAGAAAGCAGCATGAGGCAGTCTCAAGGAAAGAAGAAAAGAGAGAAGAGCACTTACATGGAGAGCGGCATTGTGCCAAACTTATATGTTGAACATTAAATAATCCATTTGGCTTGTTATAGAAATAACTTTCTCTAATTTTAATTTTATGAGACTGAAAATGTAAAAGTTATTTCGTTAAGGCCAGTATGGAAAAAAATCTCCAAATTATCTAAATTGCTTCAGATAAAATAATATTGTCAGCACATAAAATAATGATCTTTATTATGACATTTTCATGCATATCTTTGTATTTGGGTCTCTGTGATTCTATTGAGAATTTAGGATTACTTTTTCTAGAAGAAGATAGGAGAGAGAGAGAATAGAAAGGAGAAAAAAGAGAGGGGAGGGAGAGAGAGAGAGAGAGAGAGAGAGAGAGAGAGAGAAAGAGGAGAGTAGGAGAGAGACAAGATTGTCATTTCATATGGAAAATGGAGAAGCCATTTGAATGAACTGTGGTTCATGTTGGCATTTATCCTGCATTGAATAATTGAACTACATCTGTCCTCACTTTAATAACGTCCCTGATGCCTTGCCTCTGTGGGCCACACTTATCCTTGCAGTCTAAGAGCTAGTCTCAGACCCTCTTAAGGCTCTCCAAATCATATTTCTTGGAGTGGCTAATGTTTAGAGGGGTAGAGTGTGATGTATATTATGTGAATTGGGGATGGCCAAAGCAAACGCATCACAGAGATTGGCCCAGGTGGAGGACTTTTCTTTGTACTTTCCAAACTCTGTAATTATTGATCATCTTTCTGGGAGGGGGATAGATAGATTTATGTGCATTAAAATATCCAATGGAGTTTCAGAGTTGGCAAACTCTATAGCAGTAAATAGCAGGTGGTTGGCTCTAGGTCCTGATCTACCCACGAATCTCTAGGCTCAGTGTTATTGAACTCCAGAGTTATTCTCATACTCTGCCCTTAGCCACTGTACAGAGTGATCCTCTGCACTTCTCTGACTGAGCTGAGAATCATACTGAATACACACTTTGACTTGGAGTTTTTGTTCCTGCTCTCCATGACTGTCTTCCAAGACAGTTTTTTAATCCTGAGGTTGTGTCAGGTTGATTTCATGTTCTCTGACTTGTAACTGCTCCGTTTTTGTTTTTTTTTGTAGGACCCCATGGCAGCTCAATTTTAAACAATAAGTTACTTCTCAAGTTGATCCCTGTCTAGTGTTCTCATAGGTCAAACAAAGCAATGAAATTGGATTTTTCTTCATTGCTAGAGTTATCCACTGAACAACTCTGTCACCAAAGCATGCATCTGGATCTGAGGCTTTTTAGGGATGTGCACATGTAATTATTCTGAGCATAGAACTGTCAGTCTTTTCGCCTCATGGTCACTTGACTTTCCTAGGATAAGACTCTGCTTCACTTCAACCTCCTGAAAGACACCTAACTGGATAACAAAAACAGTAAACTCGAAATCAGTTGATTGTCATATATTGTAAAAGTATATGATAATATTCATAAAATATTTGGCTAATGCCATGAGTTGGTTCACTTCTATAAAAGTCAGTGATTAAATTGAAGATATTCTGACACCTAGTCATGTCACAATTTAGTCTATCTCATGTAATTCCCTCATTGTGGTGGAAATGGTCCCAGGAAGCTTGGATATTTGTCAATTCTGTGATTCCATATTTTAATATCCTTACATTGGCATTGTTTTAAAACTGTAAAGTTTGCAAATTTAAATACATTAAATTAATAGATTTAAAGGTGGAGAAAAAGTAAATATTTGCAGAATTTGGAGTATATTTAATGTACCTGACTCTAGTCTCCCTACTTGGGCATTCTAGAATTCTTTGAAGGTCTAATGTTGAATATGTGCAAGTTGGCTTGTCAGAACACATCGTATCCTAGAGAACTGACAATGTTTATTTTAGGATGTTTATATAGAAATAAGCCCATTCAATTTTTTGTCCTATTGGCTTTGTTCATATATCTTTGAGGGAGAATCTATGAAGTGGCATGTGAATAACTGTCACTTATGCCAACATTATCACACTTACTGCATATATATTATCTCCTTGATTTTTTTATGTAAAAGAGCTGATCAGGCTGGTGATCTTATTGTTTAATATTTCTGATTGCTATATTACAGATTAAATTATCAGGTAATAATAAAGAAAAGTGTATATATCTTATAAACATTTGTCACAATGCAGTTGGGTACTGTTGTGTATATCTATTGCTTCCTAATAGTCTTGTTATCTTCAATCATTTCTTGATATATATTGCAATAAGATGTTAGGTCTCACTAGAAGTAAATAACATTGTTTTGAATTTGCTTTTAAACACAGCACTATCGTGTCTAACTATGAAATTGAATATAGTTGTGTGTACTTGTAAATCCAGCACCCAGCAGATTAAAGCAAGAGGAGGGTCATAGACCAAGTCCAGTCTTGAGATATATAAGACTTCTCAAAAATCAAAATCAAAACATAAGGTTTTGTATTATAAAGCTTCTAATTAAATTTCTATTTGAGCTCAAGCCAAGTAAGGCGTGTGTTACTTTTATTACTATGTAGACTATAGTAACTGGCAAATAGTTAAATTTAATTTGTGAAGGGGTATATTTTAATTTTCCCACAAAGAACAATGTTTTATATGCAATATAGTACTGATTCCTTACACACTTAACCTATGTATTATTCCAGAAGGAATAGCAAGTTTGACATCCTAGTAAAACTGTAGAGATAGGCCAATTTGAATATTTCCTACTGTGAAAAATGAAATGAAGGATATCATCCCTCCTCTGTCTAGAGGTAAAGGATGGAAAAACAGACAAAGTTTAATGCAGTGCTTCTATGCTAGAAAAGTATTCTTCTATATCTAATTTTTCATAAAAAAGTAAGATATAGTCATGAAAATTAGTATGCTACAGCATGGTAAGCTCATCTGTCGTGCTGAGGAAGGATATAAATATGCTCAAGTAGTTATTTCTTCACACTTATGTGAAGAGGAAAGATTTGACTGTTTATCTTCAAGATGGAGTGGGTTAAGGGCAAAGAAGAGAAGACCCATGACTTTAAGATGAGGACAGTTTACTGATTATTGCTCTTTAGAGTGGTAGTGCGGTTCAGTAAGAGCAAGAGAATTAGGGACATTGGCCAGTTAGAGGCAGGGTGGCATTAGGAACATTGCACAACACTGAAAAGTATGAACTCTGGGGTTTTTTCCTGGCATCCACTCTGTTTCTCCTCTTTGTAAAATTCTTACAAAGAAAGAAACTTAAGGGTTACATTTTGGCCTGGGGAGATGGCTCAGCAGTTAAAAGCACTTGCTACTTCTGTAGAGGACCAGGGTTCAGTTTTCAGCACCAACTTAATTGACTCATTCTGGCCACTTGTCCTCTGACTTCTGAAGTCACCAAATACACACATGGTACAAATTCACATATGCAGGCAAGTCACTCATACACATAAAAAGGTGTTTCAGTGTTTAGTTTTTCAATACTTAGTAGTGAACTTTAAAAGAACTTTCCAAATTTAAGTGAGAAAAAAATAATGTGGAACTCATAAGATGACAATTTGAAAGAGAGCTACTTAGCCAGGAATAGCCGTGATGACAATCATATAACCAAATGAAATATCATTTTACTGCATTACTTCCATACTTTTGGTATTTCTATGATTGTTGAACAATTTTTGCAAAAGCACTGATTAAAATTAGATAAATAAAAAAATGGATTAGAGACTCATAGGCAGGCATGCAAAAGATAGAAACATGATATAGATACACACAGGATCATGTGCCACTCAGAACTGCATTCTAAGAAGTGCTTCCTTGAGTAAGCTTGTAATTGTGAAGACATCATAGACTGCATTTCAGACAAGCTAAGATGGCTAATATGTCACATAGTCGTGTGATTCTGCAGAACACCCATTGTATACAGATAGGATTTATCATTGACTGAATTGAAGCCTGGTTCTATAGTAGTAGTGTATTTGATCAATGTGAATATTCTGATGAACAACACATACACAGACTTGCATTGAGTCAATTCAATTTGTCTGTTATTGATTACAAATATTCTTTGTAGGCTTCCAAAATTCTATAAAGTTAAATCTTGTCCACTCAAAAGATTACATAGGTCTTTTCTATTTTTCTATTCTCAGAAAGGGTTTAAAATTTAATACCCCTTGATATCATTAGGAACAATGAAAGTCAGCATTGTGAAATAGATTTCAAAATCCTTAAAAATTAAGTGTCTTCATTTTTTTAACATTGTAGTGGTTGGTGTGAAATATCAACAGCTATTGGATTTCTCTGTATAAACACTTCTTTACTTTTGCCTGCCTACTTTTAAATTATTTAAAAGAATTACTTGAAGTGCATCAAAAAGTTAATGTCAAGTGCCAAAATTACATTCAAAAAAAGAAAGTTAATCTATTTCCCAAAAGGAAGACATTAAAAAGCACTGCTGTTTCATTAAAGGGTTACTTTTTTAACAAAACATATACATATTTAATATAATTTTGAATGTTTATAATTTTAAATTTCCTTTATAATCAAGACTTTTTGATTTGAAATGTAAATTCTGAACTTAATTTAGCAAGATTCAGTTGTCATATTTCATCTTTATAGAAGCCACATTGCTATGAAAGTTGTAACAGAATTGAAGAGAAACTTTTTTAAAAGCCTTGGTACAGATTTTTAGAAGTGAACACTGCAATTATTTTCCTTCTTGATGTGTGATATTTTTCACTGCCCTTGGGTTTATTCAATCCTGATTGCTACTCAACTTTCACGAGTCTCTTTAAAATGGACTACTGAGTAATTCCTCGTGAGTAATTGCCAGTCATATTTGAGAAGTGAAATCTGAGGAATCAAATTCATTTGTCACACATTTCTAACCTTGTAGTGCTGTGGGTTTCTCTAAACAAATAACCTATTAATTATGCTGCTTTACAAATTCACCAAGTAAGACTAAATTCTTGGAAACACCAAAGATGTGCATAGAAAATTTTAAATAATAAATATGAGATTTAAAAGGTATAATTTATTAAATAAAAATGTAATGAATATTCCCATAATTGTCGACACCATCTTCCTGTGGCTAAGGGTTGCAACCTCAATTTTTATTTAAGGAACTCTCATTACATGAGAATAATTTTTTTGGTAAATTCAGGAAATGTGTTTTTCATATATCATTCATTCATATTTTCAAAAAGTGACTTCAGTTCTTTTAAAACAAAGAAAGCAAAAATGATAGGTATTGCTATATTTCAGAGAGCCACTGATATGACTTGTCATAAAGGCATATAGAAAGGCTTTTATCATTGTTGACATGTTGAAAATGTGAGTGACTTCAGAAGCTGGGTGTGGCATGAACAGGTGATGCATAAATGGTTCGTTGTCTGAATAACAGGAGGATTGCATAGCAAACTGTCCTGGAGACTCAAACAGGAGACTGTATTCTTGCCTCTCTCTGGGTCTGTCTTTATCAAGCTGCCAGTGTTTGATCTCTGGAATAAATACTGAGGCCACATTATTTTCTTTTTACGCCTTGACCCCCCATAAACTTATCAACTTTTACTAGATAGAGGTTGTACTAGCACAGTTCATCTTCTTCCCCCCTACATGAAAACCACAGATTTTTATTCTTGTAAAGGAAATCCTGACCTTACACTGAGACAGTAAGCCTAGTTCTTTGACTCTGAGGCCACTACACTTCACAAATTCTACACTTTAACAGGTGCACAGGGCAGGTGTGGCCAGAAGGGTGAAGGTGCTTTGAAGAGTATTGCCATTAGTTATGGGATGCATATGAGTGCTACAATTATTTACCCATCTGAACTTCAGTCTCCTCACCTGCAATCTACAAATGTTGTCTTCTTAATTGGCATAAGGCAGTTAAGTTTATTAAATATGGGAGCAACTTTGAAAATACCAGAGACTTGTGGTTCAATGTTGGTATTATCACAGAGAATGAGATAATGATAAATTTGGAAGGGTAAAGGTTTCTTTCATGGCAATGTAAAATACATTCCAAAGGAAAATTTGGTAATACTGCAGAGGGTTGGAGAAGGAGAATGGAAAAGGGAAAATATTGCATGCTTCATATGTCTTACATTTCCAAATATGCTATTATGACCAAAGAATTTTTGATTCTGAAAATGTAAAGGGTAAGTGAGAAGATAACATACTTTTTTAAGAAAGCAGTCATGCCCTGAGTTTATTTTATTGTTGAGAAAAAGAAAAATAGAGAAATAGAATATCAGAGAGTAACTTAAATTTTTGTGACAGCTACCTGGGGAGGACAGTTAGGCTATTTCTAATACCTAAATCATTTGTTCATCTCAGAATAATTAGTTTGTCTCATAATACCATTCTCACAGCAATTTAGTTTAAATTATTAAAGATACTATGTAATCAGTTTAAACCCAATTTAAGTATACCAATAATGGACTCTGGAAGAAAAAATCAGTTCATCAGTGAAACAACCTTCAAAGTTGCCAAAATGGCCTCTTGTATTGGGAAAACCGTGTGGCCAGATTTAGCCATGATGTGTTTTCTATCAGAATGCTGCTTATCTAGGGGATATAGGGCATGGAATGTTTGGTGTGAATATCCTCACAATTTCTATTGCATAGATAGAGACTCCAAAATATTCCATGGTAATAAAATGAAATTGTTAGTAAAATAGTGTTAATGAACTGCAAATGCCCTCATTATTCAACAGTAGTAGCAAGAAGCATGGGTCAATGTCATATTATTTTGCCCCTGATTAATCTAGAATAGTCACTTGTTATTCACCATTGTTGTACTCAAAAATAAATACCTAGAGGTGTTGGGATAAAAGCAGCCAAGATGAGGAGTCATTACAAATTTACAGTGACTCTTCTTTTAATTCAGTGTTTTAATGTGAGGACATAAAGATGTTCTTATTGAATATGCAAAAAGCATCTAGGATTTTTTTATAGATTAAAAATAAAAAGCATACATACTGTCAAGGCATAAACAACATTCAAGCAACACAGTTTTAATGAGAACATGCCCATGCATAACACAGCTACAGTGTTACATCGTAAAAATAATTTATGTGACAACAAGCTATTTTATGTTTTAATTTTCTCCATTTAAATGTTGATTGTTTCCCTAAATCACAGCTTTTAGTACCAAACCTAGGAACCACTGTATGCATGTATGCCACCTTTAACATCTTATGAGCAAAAATTGTGAATATCTAAAGGTTTTCAGAATTTTGTTTTGGCAGGAACAACAAAGAATTTAATAACAAAACCTACTAAATAAATCATCCAAACATGGTTATATTTCTAAAATTAGTCATACTTATCATTATTACAAAACCCCAAATATATATATATATATATATATATTGTGTGTGTACATGTGTGTGTAAATGTAGCTTGCTTAGTATTTCTCACTCTGTTGACAAAGATATTATTATTTGAATTTTTAATAGTGATCATTAAAGCATGTTTACACACATAAACATTTTCAGTCCATACCCTATTAACCCATGAAATGATCTCATGTCAAAGAAATAGCAAAAGCAAAGCCTAAAATAAGAGGTGAATTTCTGTTGACAGTTGTTGAATGTTTACTTTTTAATTTAGTATTATATTTATTCACTGGATTTTACAGGAAAACACTGTGATTATTCTTGCTTAATACCATGCTATTTTTCAGAATAGTAGAACGAGAGTTGCATTAGGTTTCCTCTGTTAGCTGTTAAACCAGTAGCGATTCCCAATGATTTCAGGTATCCCTGGAAGTCTAACAGCAAGCGAGCCAACAGCATCTGTGAATATTTGTGTCTTACAAATGCTCTTTTTATGAAATGGTAGGAAGAAATATATTTTTCTTATTAATTAATTTATTTTTTCAAGTTACATCTCGATCAAAGTCTCCTCCCTCTTCCCCTCTATGGCTCACCCACCCCACTCTCTTTCCCTTGCCTCCATCCACTCTTTCTCCTCGGATGAAGATATCCCCCACATAACAAAGCCTTTCAGTTCATCAGTCATATGAAGGCTAAGAGTTTCCTCTTTTTTTTTTAAATACTTTATTTTTTTTTTCTTCAAGTTACATCTCAGTCACAAACCCTTTCCTATTCCCCCTTCCTATCCACTCTTCCACCCTCTTCCCCCCAGAAGTTTCCCCTTTTAGTCCAACAGATGGTTCCTTCTCTTATAACAGTAAATACTATACAAAACAACAGATATAAATATACCACATTTATGAGAGTTAAATGGCCCAGTATACCTTCCCAATGTTCAGTTTATACATATTTGGCCCCTGACTTTAACATTCTACTATCTAACCATCACCATGAGTTTAAAGGTCTATATCTGACTCAACATTCACACCAACTTGCAACACAATTTTAAGAGTAACTTCTTAGATCTATAACAGCCTCTTGATTCCTAAACAATTCAAAATTTAACCATGAGGTTCTAGCTGTCTATTCTTCATCCACCTCAGAGACCTGAGAGGGATAAATATATCTGCTTATATAGGAAGTGCAGGGCCTGCAGCCTCTAAAACCAAGAGAAATGACATACCAGTGACTGCCTGGACAGTTCCCATTTTCTCTCCATACATTCCTGCATCAGTCTTCAGCCTTTGGGTCCTGTTTCTCTGACAGACATTTGTTGTAGAGCAGGGATTATGAAGGACTTACCTACCCTGTCTTGGCAGAGTTAGGCTGTCAACTTCCCTGCTACCAAGTTTTGTCCTTTTTGGACAGCGCTCTGGCCTCTTGATACCAACCATCTAAAACTGTCTAGGATAGTTAAGTAAAACAAACTCCTAGTCATGCAAACATGTCACTTTGTTTGCTATGACATTCTATCACAGATATTCTCTAAACTACTCAGTAATCAAGTTGTTAAGAGACAAGCAACATTTGCTTATCTAAATATAAGAGATGGATAGGGCATCTTCAAAAACCCCAAGAGATCTGCAGAATATGGCATTCAAAGATGTTTTCTTAACTTAAGATTTTCTTTTTTTTGATATCAAGACATATCAGCTCCTGACAGCACCCCCTATTCTACTCCAAGTAGAAGATAAGCATCGAAGAATCTCCAGTGTGAGATGGTTGAATTAGTGGCAAGCCTATCTCTTGGCATGAAAAAACCCCTTGCTCCAAGAGTTTCCTCTTTTTTTTTTTTTTTTTTTTTTTTTAGTTTAAGGTATTTATTTTTCCCCCCAACAGCTCTCCCTTTCAGTTCAAATAATGGTTCTTTTTCTTATAACTATAAATACAATACAAAACAACAGAAATAAATAGGCCACAATTATAAGAGTTATATGGCTTAGCATACATTCCCAATGTCCAGTCCATATGTATTTGGCACCTGGCTTTAACATTCTACTATCTAACCATCTCCATGAGTTTAAAGTTCTATATCTAACTCAGCTTTCATACTAACTTGCCTCATAATTTTAAAAATATCTTCTTAGATCCAGAACACCCTCTTGACTCCTAAACAACTCAAAATTTAACTATGAGACTCTAGGTATCTATTCTTCAACCACCTCAGAGACCTGAGAGGGATAAATATATCTGATTATATAGGAAGTGCAGGGCCTGCAGAGCTTCCAAAACTAAAAATTGACATACCAGTGGCTGCCTGGACAGTTCCCATTTTCTCTCCATACATTACAGCATCAATCTTCAGCCATTTGGCCCCATTTCTCTGACAGACATTGGTTGTAGAGCAGGAATTATGAAGGACTTACCTACCCTGTCTTGGCAGAGCTAGGCTGTCGACTTACCTGCTTCCAAGTTTTGTCCTTTTTGGACAGAAGTCTGTCTACAGTTGAAGCAAGTGGTTTTTCTTGCCAAGAGAATGGCTTACCACCAATTTAATCATCTCCCACTGGAGATTCTTCGATGCTCATCTTCTACTTGGAGTAATATAGGGGGTGCTGTCAGGAGCTGACATGTCTCGATATCAAAAAATCTTAAGTTAAGAAAACATCTTTGAATGCCATATTCTGCAGATCTCTTGAGGTTTTTGAAGATGCCCTATCTATCTCTTATATTTAGATAAGCAAATATTGCTTGTCTCTTAGCAACTTGATTTCTGAGTAGCTTAGAAAATAACTGTGATAGACTGTCATAGTAACTAACAAAATGACACGTTTTCATGACTATTAGTTTCCGTTTCTTAATTATCCTAAACAGTTTATGTCGGTTGGTAGCGAGAGGTCAAAACTTGACATTTCATTTTTAAGTATTACTACAAACAATACCTTTAAGAAGCGTTACCCTTAATTTTGTATCAATATACAAAGATCAATACCAATGTGGCCAAATATAATCTTAATTTTGTATCAATATACAAGGATCAGTACCAATGTAGCCCAATACAATCTTAATTTTACATTAATATACTAGGGTCAATACCATTGTGGCCAAATATAATCTTAATTTTGTATCAATATACAAAGATCAATACCGATGTAGCCCTATACAATCTTAAATTTGCATTAATATACTATGATCAATACCAATTTAGCCAAATATAATATTAATTTTGTATCAGTATACAAAGGTATAAAGCTATATTCAATAATCTGTCCTTTTTTCTTGTTCTTTCCTATACTATGTCTATGTCCCATTTTTCTCAAGTCTGTTCACTCCTATATAGGAGAGAAAGGAGGATACAGAAAAGCAAAAGAGAGAAGTCCCTGGGTCTAACCTCCAAAACCCATTTAACAAGACCATTTAACAGCTTGTAGTCTTTTCCCCTAAATAACAAAATTTTCTATTATCTATCAAATAACCAAAGGGGAAGAACACCCTCCCCACCTTCTGGGGATGGGACGTTGTTCTCTTAAAATGACTTCCTGTTGATTTGGGACGTAGTAAACCTGTTTGGGGCCCAAATAAGAATGGAAAAATGGTTAAAAATGTTAATAGAATCATTTGATGTTCAGTCCCTTTGTGCTCAGCTATTTAGATGTCCTACGAAGTTCATAGACAGAAGCTGATCTTCAGAACTTTACTGAAGATCTGGCTGGAGTAGTCTGTGGAGCTGAACGATCTTAGCGATTTTGAGTTGTTGTGGTTATAGACTTTTGAGGAAACTGCTATTGAAGAAGTCTGCAAGGCTGGATCATCTGGGCCACTCGTCTTTTTTGGTGTCTGATCTGTTTTCTGCTGAGGTTTCCGCTGTCCAGTTGTCCCTGGATTCCTTGAATGGATGCTTTAAATCTCCTGGAAAGATAAGAACAGAGCCCTGCCCTAATCCTAACTCTGGGACAATTACCTTTTTTTGGGGGGGTCAGGTAATGTTTTTCCTGGAGCAAATTTGGTTTTTTGATAATATATAAAGTATTACCTTTCAATCCGGATTAAAGAAGAAATTATTTTGATATTTTGGAGCTAAACAAACCTTTAGTGTATATATTTTGAGATCTCAAAGGACAATTTGTTTGAATTGCAGCCTGCCTTTTGTAAGTAGCTTTTAAACTTAAATCTTTCCAAATCCTATGTGCCTGTCTCTGCTTTCTAAATTTTGGGATCAAAGACATGTGTTTTCCAACTGATGGGATTAAAGATGTGCTCCTCCACCCCTGGATCAAAGTTTTTCTCTGTTTAGAGTTTGTTTTGTATCAGGTGGCCTTGAGCGCTGAGATCTGCCTGTTTCTGTCTCTAGTGTGTTGGGATTAAGGGTGTATTCTTCCCCAATGATGTGACTAAGGGTGTGCACCATCACCACCCTGTTTCTTGTAACTCTAGAATTTATAAGACAACTAACTCTATAGTGATCCTCCTGTCTCTGCTGGAGGTAAAGGCATGGGCTAACACCATGCATTATTTTACCTTAGCTCTAAGTTTTTTCAACTCTTGGAGGTTTGTAAAACCAGGTTGAACAGCTGTCACCTTTAATTTATTTACAGTGTTTTAAACCTGTTACCTGCTTTTTAATGCCAAACCATGGAAATAGCCTATACCTCTACAAAAAAAAAACCCAAAAAACAAAAAAAACTTTTAAGCTGCTATCAAGTTTGTGTAATCTCTGTAGCCACCTGCAGTCTAACATTCTAATCTGAAATTAAGGCCATTTTCTTTTCATGCCAGTAAGGTAAATTATAGTTTGAAAATTTTATATTGTATTTTTATTATATTTTTAAGCTTATTAATTCTTTTCTTAAAATAGTATTATTTATTTCTAGAACATAGTTTCCTCCCTCCTCCCCTCTTGGCCCCTCCCTTCCTTTTATACTGGGATTTGATATGGCCACCCAGCTAGGGCAAGGTGAACCGCTAACAGGTAATAGGGTCCATGACTTGCTGCTAGGTGGAGGTTTTTGTTGGGTAGTTATGCTAGGTTCCTAAATGGGTCTGGGGTTATAAGATGGTTCAATTGTGCTATATGGATAATATCCACTTATAAGAGAGTACATATGATGTGTATTTTTCTGGGTCTGAGTTACCTCACTTAGGATGATGAGCTGTTCTAGATCCATTTGGCTGCAAATTGCATGATTCCTCGTTTCTAATAGCTGAGTAGTATGGCATTATGTAAATTTACCAGATTTTTCTCCATTTTTCAGTTGAAGGACATCTAGGTTATTCCCAATTTCTGGCTACAAATAAAGCTGTTATGAACATTGTTGAGGTGATGTCGTTGTGGTTTGATGGAGTATCTTTTGGATATATGTCAAGGAGCAGTATGACTGGATCTTGAGGTAGAACTATTCCTAATTTCCTAAAATAATGCCAGATCTAACCTTAAGAAAAGTGATGCCTTTAATTCTAAAACATGTACAGATAACATGTTTTTATTATACAGATTTTTTTTATTATTAAGGGCAGATAGAGAGCATCAGAATATAATATGATTACAAGAGGAAATTAAAATAGTTAATAATAAAATAAGAATTTGGAGATAGGATTTTAAAAGATTGTAAGGAAACTTACAACTTGTGAAGAGGAAGAAACATTTGAATATAAATTAAATAACAAATGCAAAAATACATAGAACATATTCTCTCTTTTAGCAGCCCCACAGTTCCCTGGAATTTGAGGTGAGGGATACACACACACACACACACACACAATAATATATATATTAAAAGCAATATGATAATCTAGGGATAACCTGATTTATGTCACTGTGCACTGAATTGTATGGACTCAGATCTGGTACATTTTAGAAATGTTTAAACATTTATATCAACTTCATTCATAAAATAATTTTTAATTCTGCTCTTAAACACTTTCATCTTTCTTACTGTTTCTGTTATCATTTTGTTAATGTCTTGGGATTATTTTCAGTATTCATAGTATGATGTGTGCATGTTACCCTGACTCTTCTGAATTAGAAACACTTTCATAGTGGAGTTAATGCAGATTTAATCTTTACACCCACAAAACTAAACTTGCCACTTGGACTAGAATAAATATTTAATAAGTTTCTTTTTATCACAATAGTTTATTTTCCATATATGTTCTAAAAACATTGAAAAATAAAATATTTGTTTAGTATCTTTTATTATCAAATTCTATTTTGTTCCAACAGAAACAAAATTCTCTAAGCCTTTATATAGTCACATTTTTTTCTGGTATTAATTTTCAAAAGTTGTGTCTTTGAGGGGCTAAAGACTATAGAGAAGCTAGATACCATTTCTTTCTATATATTGTATAAAATTTCTATTTAAATACTTTGAAAATTAAATATTCTTGTATCCCTTTGTGAAGCTATGTATGTATGTGTATTTGCAATAAAATTATAGTTTTATTTCCTCACTAAGTATTCCTTAAGTAGGTTTGTCTTTTTACCTCAAGTTTGTGTAAAGGAATAATATATGTTTATGGCACATGAGAAAAATATAAATCTTCATAAAATACTTAATAGTTGCCAATGTCCCATTTAAACTCAAATATCAAGTGATACAGCATTTCATGATATTAGTAATTCTTACCTAAGAAAACTAATTTACTATTGTAATAAAGACTTAATTGAGTCTCAGCAGGTATGGCCTCATCATACAGTAAATTCTCAAGTACGACCTCCCAAAATGTAACCAAAACATGAGACCATTTAATACCTCTATTTGTTGACAAAAATAGTTAACATAAGGAAAACGTACAAATAAATAATTTCTGATGCATTTTTAATGTGCTAATGCTTTCAATGGAATATTGCATGAAGCGTTCATGTAGCCTTCGTGCAGGCTTTAGTGGATTCTAAATCATGACAGTTCAGTTCAAGATTATCAAGTAGAAACTCCAGGATAGTACAGACAAATCTAGTGAATCACATTCAGTTTTTCCTTCTTAGAATTCACATATACAGGTGCGCATGCAGATTTTGGATAATGTTAAACATCCTACATCTATTTAAAGTCTACTACAGTTAATAAAATCAGCTGCAATGTAATAGTGGGAGAAACTGAGTTTATTACAAATAGCATGCTCCTATGATTTTCTCTCCCAATCAACCATCATCTTTTTTTGTTAGTTCTTTTGAGAACTTCATATGTTTTGATAATATTCTTCCTCTCTCCACAATTCTTCTCCTAGCATCCTTCTCTTTCTACCTTCCCAACCAACCTCATATCCTTTGGTTTCCTCCATTAGGTCAATTTGTGCCCAAATATTCTCAGATGCCTGGCTTTTCCATGTAGCATGATCTACTTATCAGAGACAATACTTGCAGAAAACTGATCCTTATTTTCCCAGCAACTCAGGGATGCTGACAGCTTCTCTCTAAGAGAGCAACTTCCTGCCCTACTACTCTCTCCATGGTGATACTTGACCTTCTTTAGGCTTGCATAGGTCTTGCAAAAAATGTCACAACTTGTTGTAAGTTCATATGTGCAGCTGCCCTGTGGTGTCTAGTACACATTATTTCCTTGTAGTCATCTACGGCCTCTGGCTCCTACACTCTGTTTCCATTCTTCTCCAATAATCCCTGATCCTTTGGAGGAGGTAGTATATATAGTACAGTGTGTGTGTGTGTGTGTGTGTGTGTGTGTGTGTGTGTGTGTGTGTG
>CAJQZJ010033276.1:5470225-5581940 GCA_907164525.1 Lophiomys imhausi | reverse complement strand
GTGTGTGTGTGTGTGTGTGTGTGTGTGTGTGTGTGTGTGTGTGTGTGTTTCATAAGAGACTAAAGCTGGTAGTTTTGTTATAGAAATACTTTGTGATTATCCACACAAAACTTCAATGGAATCATTCATATTGTGTTTGGTTGAAATATAACATATTGTTCAAATATGAACAAAAAAATGGTTGAATAAAAGTAAATATGCTATAACAAATATTACATATATAATAGTTATAAATATTTCAATATATTAACAAAATCACAAAAGTTATCTTTAGGAATCAAGCTAGAAAAAAGGACTTAAATTTCTAAAAATTCAAAACAAAAGTTCAATATTCTGCTTTTCAAAATATAAAACACTAACACTGGACTCTTTTGTACTCTGTCCCATGCAGACACCAATAACGTCTCCTCTACCTGTGTGAGTTACAGTGCAACAATATATAATTTAATTTATGTTGTTCCTTAAAGTTGATTCTTGAAATAAAAATTTCATTTTAGCATCTTTTACATTTCATTTTTGCTTTCAACTGATATACTAGCTGATGCTATAATGTAATTTATAAACCGAATAAAGGCAAGTGATGCTGTTTCCAGATTTAATGATGGAGTGAGATATCCATTAAACGTGTTTCATTTATGTTTCTATTTATTTAGGTTCATAACACAGAACAAATGGGAAAAACAAATACATATTCCTCTCGTCATCCAACATTCATCAAAACATTTAAATGAAATTATTATACAATCTCAAGAACCATATATCTTTAAACAAAATATGAAATAATTATTTGATAAATGTGAATTTGAAGATTGGTACAAAGCTAGAAACTTTTATAACAAAAGTAGAATGAATGAAGAAACTGGAAAGTTGGCTTAAATGAAATTAAATATATATGTCATTAAATGCAGTTCTTGATAGGTTGTATTATATCAACCTTTGAAACAATCACCTATGCCAGAAGGAATCTTAAAATTTTGCCTACATAGCAATAGTGGAATAATTATTAGAATATTCATACTTTTAAATGAACAGTATTCTCATTTAGTTTTATTTACAAATTAGGAGTGAATAATGAAATACAACAGAATAAGTGTCTTCTGCTAATAGAATGATTGAAAACTTGTAGAAATTGAAATATGAATCAAAACTTGATAATAATAAATTATTATGTTGTTACTTAAAATTTCATAATAAAAATTTAAAGATGCTTACCCAAACTACAGATATGTCAACATTATAGAAGCTAATCATCATATTAGCTGAATTAGCAGTTACTTCATATTATTTACTAAGACACTGAGAGTTGTGCATTTCTAATATTCCTACTAAAATTCAAAACCTAGAGGAAATTCAGCATATAAATTTCTGTACATATCTGTAATACTAATACTTGAGGGACTAAGACAAGCACATTCAAGAGCAACATGGATACAATGACAAATGCTGTCTCCTACAGTCTAGTAATACTGGGTGTAAGCCTAGCCTTTAATAGCTGAACCAAGAAAACCTAGAAAATTGTTATTTTATAATGAATGAACTGCCATTTCATAAACACCTCTAGTCATTACACTTCTCTGTTTAAAATAAGCTTTTCAATCTCATCTGTATCAAAGTGAAGTGAACTTACAATTTTTAATTTAATAGAAATAAACTATTTGTATCTGTTTAAGATTAATCTTTTTTTGTTAATTTTCCAATGTGCACCCTGTTCCCTCTCATCTCCCATCTACTCTCAGACCTACTGTCTCCCCTTGCAACTTCTCCACCATTAAACAAAAGAAAGTTCTTCGTGGAAGCTGTAGTGTGTCTCAGTATGTCCCACAATATTTCCTTTTGTCCACCCATTTTTGCTTGTAAATGTTCATTATAATGACCCCTTGGTCTGGTAAGAGGCCTCTGGCTTCTGCTACTATGTCAATACTGGAACCTCACAGGGACTCTTCTCAGATATCTTGTTGTTCTCCTGTGTCACAGAGATCCTGTAGTTTTGGGTAGGTAGAACTCGTCTCTTCTTGTACACCAGCAGTTCATCCATAGGCTATATGTTGGTGGAGACCAACTCAAAGCTCTGGTTCTGGGCCTGCAACCCCCACATCCAGGGCCTTTTCTACTGTTCTGCCCAGGAATAGTACAGTGCCTGCTTTCTAGAATGCTGCAACAGGTAAGGGGCTTGGTCAGTCATTCTGCTCTCATAACCCCATCAAGATCAACTCTCTGGCCTACTAAATGTGGAGAGGGGATCAGAGAGTGGAGGGGATTACTCTCTCACCATCCCCACCTAAAAGCAGACAAAGGACAAGACTGGCTATCCCACACTCACACCCTCAGGACTGGCTCACTCACATCCCCCACATCCAGGGTCTACTGTACTGTGCTGTTCAGCAAGATGCAGGGCATGCTTATCAAATGCTGCACCATGTGAGGGGCAGGGACAGATCTTCTGTTCTTGTGACCCCAACAGAAGATGATCTTATTTTAAGAGAAAATTCTGGCTACCATTTACTATTGAAGATTCATTTGTAACTTTCTTTGTCTTACATTGTGTACATTCATTTCCACCACTAAATCAAGACCAAAAGGATGAAAAAAAAATCTAGCAATATTAATTCAGCTTTTATTTTCTACCAACAAGGCTTTTAATAGTCAATACTTATCAATCAAATGATGCTGTATTGTTAAATTCCAGACATATATGTTATTCAAAGCTAGAAATGTTAAAGAATATCTAGGCAGACAGGAGTCACAGAAACAAGAAGCATCTTATATACACATTGTTTTCTTCATCACTTTGCTATGAATAGTGTGTCCTGTCAGAAAGGATTATTTTCATATTTATAATATTTACAAATGGTATCACATTTAACTCCTATGTTAAAACTGTAATTTTTATGCTTTTACTAAATTTAACTCTAAAGTTAATATGCATTTTATATATTTAAGTAAACATTCTTATTTTATTATATATGAAATATGACATTTTTTACTTCTCTATACATTTAAGCATAAAAATCTGAGTGTAGACTATTTTTCTTAGATAGGAAAAATAACAATTTTTTTTAAATTTAAAAATTTTTGTTTGTTACCTTGATTCAGAAATGTATATTTCTCTAGATGTTCAGAGATATAAGTATAATATGCTGAAATGATATTATTTAATGTATAATATTTTAGAGTATTTTATATGATAAAATCATGCCTAATCTTTTATGATAAGTGGTAGCAATGGTTAAGTTTAAAATATTCTGCAAGCTACCTGGGACCAGGAAACATTTTCTCTCTCATCCTACCCACCATAAAAATGAAATATCACTGCCAAAAATAAGTTATAGATTTAAATCCCAACAAAATTTTAATAAAGCAATAACAAATCTCTCACAATATGATATATGTATGTAGATAGATGGATATAGATATATAGGTATAAATATAACTTACAATTTAGCTATTATTCTTTATTTTCTATTCTTCGAAGCATTTCAGGTCAGAGCAGGTATGTGTTTGTGTGTACATGTCAGAAAACTCCAAAAAAGGCAGCCGCAACCCTTCACCATGTCCTTCAATTTCTAAGTTTCTAATAGAGACACACATTTCAAACAATATTATGCAAAGACATCTCATCTCACTAATTGGAATATCTAGTTGATGTGTCTTGTGATGATTCATTCAGAAACAGCAGCTGAAGTAGCAGCTATTTATATGTTAATTAATAAAGTGACATGCAGAGCCCTGTGATTACACTATGCACATAGTCTAGTAAGCATATTGCCACTTTCGATTTTCCTTCCACAAGAAGATGAAGAGCTCTCCATCCAACAGCTTTAGCTTGGTTATGCAAATGAACTCTGCCTCATTAATAAAAATCATCCTCATCATTGAGAATAATTCTTAAGGACAAATAGCAAATGCTTTCGTATCCTATTGCTGACATTTGTCAGTACTTGGAAAGAATCTTTCAAATGGAAAAACCTACTCTTAGAATGGGACTGGAGAGGGAAAAGACACTGAATAATTTGATATTGATACATGATCAGTTCAAAGGTGAGGTGTTTTCTAAGTCACCAAAGAAGACAATTTGGTAACTGAAACATTATTAAACCACATAGAAGAGGCTGATAATAATTAACTTCTTCTCACTAAATACCTGTAGAGAATCCACTATGGTAGCGTTTTTTGTGTGTGGGAAAAAAGTGGCATGGAAATTTAACATTGTTGTAGTGTTTTCCTATTAATTATATTTCACCCCACTGAAAATTTGCACCATAGTGCAGCAGCTACCTAATTAGATCATGACATAAAAGAAAAAGTCAATAATATCTCCTTTGTAAACTTGGTCTGTTCCCCTGTTCTTTCCCAAGTTTTCTCACATATCTATGTTCCTCTGTTACCGGTGTTTTTTTTTTTTTTTCTTTTTCTTTTTTTATGTTTCTGTCTGTCAGCTTAGATGATAGTGGAACATCCTTATATCTCCTTCAAGAGATGGGACATTGTAGATTTATCCAATTAAGGAAATACAGGGCAAGTCAAAGAACATGAAGAAATACAGTCACAATAGTACAAGTTATTTTCTGTGATCCTTTTTATAATAAGGAGGTTTGCTATTGTACAAAGGCCAAAATAAAGTGGTTAAGTAAAAATTCAGTGCAGAAGGCATGCCTATAAATAACATAAATAAAAGAGAAATCATATTTACAACAAAACAATTATATGTCCTAAGACCCCAGTGATTCACAATAATAAGTAAAATGTATTCATGTCTCATGAATGACTGATTATCATAAATATAAACTTTAAATAAAGAGACTAATAAAAACATATTCAAGAGATATTTTCTGTTGTCACTGTACTAATTTTAAGATGTACCAACCCTTAGGAGAAAGCAACGATCCTTCTCACCCAGCCTTTAACATGTTAGAAGCAATAATGATCTACCTGGCAATATATTTTCTCTAGTGCAATAATACAATAAATGTGATGCAGCAACCAATAATTTTTGACTAGATTTAAGGCCCACTCTATGAGGTAGAACTCATAATTGGAACTGTTAATGATACCAAGAATCTGAAGCTACATAGGTCATAAGTTCTAGAGAAATAATTTATATCATTAAATTAACTCCTAATGGCATACTGCTATATCCACAGATCAGTGCATTTCTCAACACTCATATGAGAATTGTTTTCTTGAAACAGATGACAATTAACATAGAAACCCACAACTTGTTGATATGGAGAGTAAGAGACTTCACAATGCTCATCCCTAAATGGGATGTCTGTACTGTCATCCTCCCTTCAACTCTCTTGGATCATCATAGAAGAGGATGAGACTTCTGTGAAAGAGGATGTAAAAAGACTGTAAGAGCTTGAAGTGACAGCTGACTTTTCCAGACACAACTGGACTGATACACACATGAATGCACAAATTTTGAACCTAAAGTACAACACCTGTGTGAATCAAGACAGACAGAATCATGCTAATAAGATGGGCCAATAATCCTGTCCATAACTGAGATCCTTTGGCATTGGCTAGCTTCTGGGAAAGCTAAAGTCAGTTTTCTTAATACTGTAACATCTACTACATCAACCATATGTCTGGGTAGTCCCCACACCTAAGCATAGTAGGACAACCCAAACCTGATTTTATAGGCTTAAAAAAGGAGAGAGAGTTTACATGAAACTGTTTGGGTAGGTAAACAGATTTGGGTCGAACAGAGTAGAGGAAAGTAGAAGTGAATATACATAAACCATTGTATGGAATACTCAACAAAATAACTTACATTATTAGGTAACTTTGTAGAAATGCAGAATTTATCTATTATTGCCACTTACTAAAACAAGAGACACTTCCTTAGCAGGTCCAGTTATATAATATGGGAGTGACTATTCTGTTTTTACGATCCATTCTTCTTGATTTTTTTTACTCGTGTACTTGGAATAACTCATATATGTGTATTTCCTTTCATGTAAACATGATATTTATGGCAAAATCGCTTTTCTTAACCTAGAAGTTTTCCTATAACCTGAGCAATCTCACTCAATAATTTGATAAATTTTTTTATTAGGACAACTTACTGAAATGTATAGAAGTTTCTATATGTGAGATTATGGCCCATTTTATACAACAAACAATATATCAATAATTCTTTTGGAGACAGATGTTTCTTACCCTGGATACTTGAGTCTTCTCTATGCAAATGTAAAATAGTGATTTTGCCATTCAGAAAACATTAGACAACATCTGGACACATGTTCATTTGTCATAAAGATTACAGAGAAAATGCAGGGGTGTTCCTTAATATATTTCAAAGTAAAAGACACCACTCACTTGTGTTAGCTTTTGCTTGGTTGTGTTTTTTAACTTCACACAAATATAGACATATCAATTAAGACAATCCCTCCATCAGAATTGCATGTAAGCAAAACTTCTGGAAATTTTCTTCATTACTGATTGATGTAGGAGAGTACAATGTCATGTAGGGAAGTAGTCCTGCATTGTATAAAAATAAGTTAATCAAGCCATGAAAACAAATATGTAAGCAGTATTCCCTGGTTGTCCCTTATATAGATTCCTATGTTCAGTTCCTATCTTGACTTCTCTTCATGATGGATTATAAGGTACAAGATGAGATAACTCATATCTCCAAGGTGTTTTTGGCTACAATGTTCATTACAGAAATTGAAAGACAACCAGGACACCATAAAAAGAAAATAATTATACAGCCCTAATATTAACAGTGTTGTGGTTAATAATCAGTCTAGTGCCTACTAGATTTTGTCATGACTACTTTGTACCTTTCAGTAGAAGTGAGTGTTACTGCCACACATTCCCTTGCCTGGAAAAGATTCTTTCATTTCATTTTGTGTTTAGTCATTTATAGGCTTGACAATATAGCGTTGAGAATCATTTAAATTTTCGAATACAGAAAGATTTTTTTCTTGTGTTTACTGTAGAAAGTCTGCAACCTAGTGTATTATATCTTTTCCTGTGGCTATAATTAACTAAAACATGATTTTCCCTGATGTTTTCAGAAACATAGATGCAGAAGCTATGATATTCATGAAGTCATTTAGGATGGGCTCACCAACATACATTGATCTTTGCATAATATCCAGTTGTTGTTTTCTGTGATGGTAACTATTTGTGGTAAAGAGAGGATTTTTGATGCTATCTCCATGTGTCTGTGGGTATAGGAAATAGATTTTGAATACAATAAGGATTGTGTTAGTGTAGCAAAGTGGTAGTAGTGAGAATTATTTTCTAATATCCATGACTTCACAAGATGCTTTAAGCTGGCTAGATTTTCAGAACCAGACATACTTTCCATACTATAATTACAGGAAATATGTAATGAAGCAGTCTTTTCTAGAAATGGCTGCATAACAAAGACCAGAACAATTGTGATATTGATGTGTAGATGAATTTTTAGTGCAGCAACATGACTGCTCTGACAGGGATCACGTGCAAAGATCTGGGTCTGTGGGACCTGGCCTTAATATACATCTTTAATCCCTCTGCCTGGAATTTAATAGGAACCTTTAATCCCAAACAATGATAACTAATGGAGAGGCAGACAAAGTGAAGAGTCAAAAAAAAAAAAACCCAAAAGATTTGACACAATGAGTCAGAGATAAGATATATCCAACTCTCATGAAAACAAATAGGAAAGGCAAGCTACTTCAGATTAGTGCAAAGAGAACAAGAGAGTTACTAAAGACAGTGCAGTAACGTCTGGGGCAGTTCTGTGCAGGGTGAGTGCAGTTGAGTTCCTGAAGCTCGGTTAATGGTGTTCAGAGGCAGTTTTTCCAAGCACAGCAGTTCAGACAGAAGCAGATCCAATCCTAGTTGAATCAGTCAGTTTGGGGAGGAGCCTTGAGTAACAACAGCTGGGTTGAAACAGCCCGTCAAAGTTCAGAAAGAAGTAGAAAGGTTGAACTGATTGTTCAGCAGCAAGTCTCAAAGCTAAAAACATTAGGTCTAGGCTAGCAGTAGATTCAGGGCTGAAGCCTTCAAAGTCCAGACTTGCAGGAGATTAGATTATGTGTAGGTTTGAAGCTTCTAAGCCTAGCCTAGGAATAGATAGAAATGATCTGGGCTCTCATCCCAAGCCATGTATTTGTAAAGGTGGGATATGTCTCTCATCTCCTCCCTTCATATGAGGAAAAAGACGAAAATACATCAATATTTTAATACAGTGGGAAGAAAATTTCATGGGATCCCATCCAGAGATGGAGAGCTACAGACAAGGAATGAGTGCTAGTAGAAGGAACATTATTAGTCTTTCTCAGTCAGGGCTGAGTACCCTTCCTTATTGCTTGTGTAGTGCTGAATGGTCCACCCTGAAAATATATACACACAAACAACAAAAGCGAACTCAGTAGGATATATTTATATATTTATGCATACATGTATACACACAAATATATATATGCAACAATAATAATCAAAGAAAAAGGGAAAATCAACTTGAGGATGGGTTGTGTAATACTGAAGTGATTGAACAGAAGCTATCTGGGAGGTGGAGAGGGAGGGATGGAAGGGGAAAGTGTTGTAATCTTTCAACTGAAAATATTTTTTAAATAAAAGCAAAACGTGATTTCACATTATCTAATCAAGCTTCAATTGTGGTAACTAGCAGTTTTCTAGCTATATGTTAGAGTGACAAATATGTTGTCATTTTCTGTACTCCAAGAACAATTTCCTTGGGAGTTTTCCGGCATTTACTAATTTTCCATGGCTTTTTCATATTTCATTCACAATTTGACTGTTGCTGCTGCTTGTGAAGTTGTCTCAGAATCAAACTCAACATATTGTGTTTTCTATCACATTCCTGCTCTTTCCTCCTGCCAATTTTTACCTGTTTTATTGATTATTTCTCCTGTAAAATAAAACACATCAACTTACAGTGGCAGAAAATTACAATCATGTTTAGTTCCCAATTCAGTGGTCATGAACTTGGTGTGGATACAGCAAATGATGTCTGCCTCTATTAGATGTGCTTTCTTCCTATATCTGCAGTCAGATACTGATTATTATGGCAGCCTTGTTTTTCAAAGAAATCTTCCTGCCAGCGTGGTCAATAGGGCTGATTGGGTGATAACTCCCTTAACTCATAGCAGTCTGTTCTAAGAGCAATGACAGAGAAAGTCTTTTCAAATATATGCTCCTTTTTATGTTAGTAATGATGCAGTTTTTTTTTTTTTCCAGAAAGCCAAGGCAAACTCGATGGTCATGTGAAGATTAAATGAGGAAGACATTAAGTATTTATGAAATAGAGGTGAAAACTGTAGGCAGTTGATCTCTACGTATAATTTAAAAATATATTTGAAGCAGAATTTAGTGGCTTATTTCCTGGGTTCTAGAACCATTTCTGAAATTATTGTACATTATAGTAATAGCCTCTGTGGAACTGCAGATGTGAGATTATGGTTTCTTTCTAATAAATATCCAGGAAGGAAAAGCTAAGATATAGAACAGTCTCTAAGTCAGGAGACTCTTCTTTTTTAGATATTATTGTCTTGGAAAAGAAACTTGTTTTGAAATGTTATCTATCATTTACATAATTTTAAGAGTTTTCAAAGTTATATGACAGATATTTCCTCATCAAACAGCAACAGTTTGGTGAACAAGAATGAAAAATAGAGAAGAATGTTGATTGAATGTGGGACTACAAACTAAATAACTAATTAACTAACTAACTAACTAAATAAACTTCAGAGCTAATATGTATGATCTATGTAATATATATAAATTATATGACATAATTTTATAATTTATATGCATAAATTCATATATGTACAGGTAAAAGAGAAAGACTGAGAATCAAGGATCATGTTTGCGCTTTGTACTACTTTTGGATTTCTTCATTGTGCAAAATTTACTAGGCAAGCTTCTAAAAATTAACTACATTGTGCATCCCTTAAGTATAATTTGTGTGATCAAGGAAAACTGCGTTCCTCAGATTTGTATATTTTGGTGATAAAGTGTTATCATGAAGCATACAAATACAATCTCATTGAACTGCAAATCCTTGTGACAAAAATGTTACATATTAAGACAAAAACTTTGTTTGGGGGACAAAATGAAGCTCAGCCAATTTGTGCTTGCCTGTTTTGCTTAGTAATAAGCATCATATTTAGAAAACTGCAGTCTCCTTGTTTTTATTGTAACTTTTACATTTTTGGCTATTTTATAAGATTATAAAACAAAACCAAAACTAAACAAACCCACGTGGGAAAAAACCTAGTGGGGTGAAATATAATTAATAGGAAAACACTACAAGAATGTTAAATTTCCATGCCACTTTTTTCCCACAAAAAAAAAAAATCCTAACATAGTGGATTCTCTACAGGTATTTAGTGATATTACATTGATTCACACAGGTGTTGTACTTTAGGTTCAATATTTGTGCATTCATGTGTGTATCAGTCCAGTTGTGTCTGGAAAAAGTCACCTGTCACTTCGAGCTCTTACAGTCTTTTTACATCCTCTTTCACAGAAGTCTCCATTGTCTTCCATGACGATCAAGAGAGTTGAAGTGATCCCTGTCAGAGCAGTCATGTTGCTGGACTAAAAATTCATCTACTCAGGGAATATTGAAGTGATAGATTTATATACTAGATAATGACTAAGCGACTAAGCACAGATTATACCACTAATACAATGTTTACATAAAAAATATGCAAAGGTAAGAAATACTTCCATAAATATATATTGGCAATTCTGTGCTTAATTGGGTTATAATCATAATTACATTACTTTATCAGTGTCTTTATATAGCAAATCTCCTGGCTAGAAGATAAATAAAATGAGCCAGGCAAGAAATATTTTTAATAATTCACAAAGTTTATGATATAACGTGGCTAAACTTGGGTAACTCCTCAGTTCTCAAACTGGCTGTTCAATCACACAACAGTTGTTTCTAAACCAACACTAAATAGTATCTAAAGACAGTTATTGTTCTACAAAAGGTATTTGCATGATGTGACCTTTTTATTTGCATATTTATTTAATAATGTTTTAATTGAAAGTAGATTTCTCTCTCATAAAATACATTGTGACCAGTTTCCCCTCTCTCCAGTACAACCAACACCCATCCACCTCTGCTCTTCCCCAGATCCACTCCCCCTTTGTTTCCCTTCAGTAAGGAAGAAGTCTCCTGGGGGTAACAGTCAAATATGACAAAAATGAAACAATAAGATAAGGCAAAAGCTGTCCTACAGAGTGTGGGCAAGGCAATCCAATAGGAGGAAAAGAGCCCCAAAAGCAGGCAAAAGAGTCAGAGACACACCTGCTCTCACTCTTAGAAGTTCCACAATAACACCAAGCTAGCAGCCAGAACATACACACAGACCTGGTGCACATCCATGCCGGCTCCTTGCTTGCGGCTTCAGTCTCTGTGAGCCCAAATGAGCCCTGGCATTGTCTTTTAATATACTATCCCATTAAATAGTGAAAGTGTCTCTTTTTCTTCGAGATTCTGGGTATTTAAATCTCTCAAAATGTTTTTAGTAAAGAGCATCCATCTTTAAGTCCCATTTGCATTTCCCATTGTGGCTTTCACTTTGAAGAAAACAATAATGCATTTCATGTGTCTGATTTCACTCTGCCACAGAGATCTTTGGCAGTGTTTCTGTCTTATTTCATTAGAAATTACAAAGGTAATTTTTTACATAATGCATTAATATTCCACTCAAGTGGAGAATTAACTGTCTTGACTCAGAATTTATCTCTATCCAGATTAAATGGGGATTTTGGTTCATACCATTTAAAGGTCCTTTAAAAAAATCCCACAATTTCTCTGATTACAACAATATTTAGTCATGCTCAAGCTGTGAGAACTGATCGGAAGCAAACAGCAGCTAATACATTACATTAAAAGTATTTTAATATCCCTTAGAATCAAATGGAAGTACAATTATATGTAATTTATTGTCTTCCTAAAACTATATATTTCATGTTTCTATAACTTTCTACCCATTTCTTAATAGTTAGTATAAAATAACAAATTTATTAATTTATTGTTAAAAAACTAACATCGCAATCAGGTTGAAACAGAGGCTAATCATGTTTCTCTTCACATTTGTTTCCAGGTCTTGTCTGTCTATGAACATGAGAATTTGAGCAGTAATAATGATAGTTTTTATGAATTATGAACTTAATAAGTCTTATTTACCATTGGGTGGGTAAATTTTGTGTGCCTGTAGACGTTTAATCTTTGGGCCATTTGTGGTATAGTTCATATACCTCCTTGGCTTCTAGAATCTCTTATTCAACAAATGAGTCAACCCTGGATTAGGAAGCTTCATAGTCAAGCAATTACCATTCTGCCAGGTGCTCAACTGAGAGGAAGACTGCCAGACAAGAGTAAGAGAGACAGACAGCAGACAGAACCCATTGTTGAATTACAGGGCTACTTTAAGACTTGGTATTTAGCAACATTTGTGCGCGGCTGTATTTGAAAAATCATTTTACTGGATTGAGAGTGATTGTGAGTAATATATACAGTTGCATCCTCTTAGGAATAGTGAAGGTAAAACCACCATTGCTACATACAGGAAGCTAATTCATGCATTGTCATCTTAGGAACATACATGTTCGTGCTTCCTACAGCTTCAATAAATTTTTATGGAAACTTCACAGTAGTGTGATGCCCCCATGAAAGAACGTGAAAATGTAATTAGATTTATTTGTTTGATTTACATTATTTTAACCAGAAAAAGAAGACTCAGAGGTACATCACAAGGTGATAGTGGACAGTGCAAAGGACCCCTGGAAGATACTTTTTAAAATAATATTCATTCAGTAAAATCACCCACCACTTCTACTTCATATGTGTGTTCGTTAATGCAATTTCCTAAACTATCATTTTCTTATGGACCTAAGCTTGGCAACTTTACCTCCTTAAATGTGATTCTGGTCAAGGAGCACCTTTCTAATTTCATTCAGTGAAGTTTTCTATTTGCAGTAGCTTCCTAGAGTAGCATAAAAAGAAGGAATTATATCAACACCAACTTTATAACATCAGCTCAAAGCTTCTCAACTTTGGATTACTGGAGCTGTAAGGATGGTTGGTCATGGCAATAATTGTTAAGGAAAGTCATAATAAGGTATATTTCTTTTAAAACTTTTTCTTATATTTAATTTTGTGGAGAGAGAGAGTGAAGGTGTCTACAGAGACCAAAAAATTAATTTCCTTCTGTAGATGGAGTTACAGGGCATCAGGAGCCACCTGACATGGATGCAGGGAACCAAACTCTGATTCTTTGAAAGAGTAACATGCGTTCTGAGTTACTGTGATGCTTATCTAGTCCCACAGGGATACTTTCACATTTCAGAATTCAGCTTTCAAGTTGCATAGGGACCACCAGAGTATACCTTACTATAATGCTATAATTACTATAATCACATTCTGAGATGTAACTTTGAGTTCTGAGATGCTAGAGGGCATGAAAATCTCCATTGTCTTATACAAAAGCAAGAATCATGCTCAGCATCATTTAGGCCAACAGATTCTGGATCAGTCAAAATGTGTTTCAAATGTACATATGCATGCATATACATATTCCTATACATCTATATGTGACAACAATTACAGAAATAGAGACCATTTAAAGAGAACAAGGGGATGGAGTGTACTTAAAAGAGACTAGAGGGAGGAAAGTGAGGTGGGAAATTATGTAACTTCATTTAATTAAAATTTCTGTTATCCATGTATCAATTTGTCTATCATCTATTTTTCTACATCTGTATCATCTGTATCTATACCTATATCCATATCATCTATATCTATATCTTTATATATATTATATATCTATCATACACACACACCTTCTACATTAATTCTACTTTGACCTTACATTGTGTTTGATTTTAAGATGCATCAATACTCCTGACACAGCTTTTAAATACACGGTATCTAGATTGTATGTTTGAGGTACTAAAAAAATTTAGGAGTAAATTTATAACTTTAAAAGGATATTTTAACCATTGTCCCATTAAATGACTTTTGTGAAATACTAAATATCTTATCTATGCTACCAGAAAAATAGAAGTCAGTCATCTCCTAAGTTCTAAATGTATATTAAGTATGAGACCTCCACCAACAATGATCCTTCAATTCCAATATAGTTCCATCTGGTTGTGGTTCAGCAACAACAGAAATCTGTTCCCGGAACAATTACTATTTCTCACATGATTTCAGAAAATATTCCAAAATATTAAAACCCCACTTCAACCCAAACAAGTGCTTAGGTAAAGGTGATGCTGCCAGAATTATATATATTTCGTTGAACTTATCTCCTAATTGAAGTGTTTTACTAGTCCTGTACCATGTCTTTTATTTTCCTGGAATATCTTATTTCTTCATTTGTACCTTAAAAGCTCATCATGAAACAAACATTGAGAATGTTTTGTAGTGAGGCCTGGAAAGATGGGTTGGTAGGTATAGATGTCATTTGAGACTTTTCATGAAGCCCTGAGTTCAAATTCTCCCAGCCTATAACCAGCATATGAAATGTCTATAACCCAAGTGCTCTTATGATCAGACCAGATATGGAGACAAGAGAATTTTGGAAAATGATGGGTCAGCTAGTATGACCTATGCAGTGAGAAATAAACAATAAGGGACACATTTTTCCTTATTTGACAAATGTGAGGACCAACACCTGATAGTAGCCCTCATCCTCACAATGTGCACTATGGCACAAGTATGCTTGCATGACTTTGCACACATATGCACATTTGTACACATGCATATGAATATTAAAGAAAAAAGAGTATTTCTTCTTTGATGTCTTCTTATGACATATTCTTAAGATAAATAAGATTTCATTCTTTCATGTTTTTATTGGCTTTAGCCTCCATTTTTAAATGTTCCCTCTTATGACAGAGAAAACACACATTTTGGATTCAATGACTCAAGGACAAAAATCAGTTTGTTTCTTATCATGCGTTTTGCATACAGGTGATATTGAAGAGGCCAACAGTTTTATATGGATAAGTTAATTAACGAATCAATTGAATATTCACAGACTTCTTGAATTTCACTCTCTACTAAAAAATATTGACTATTTGTTTTGACTGGTTGAAGGCGATGTAATAATCTTGATATAGGTAAACATTTATGTAAGAGAAAAGTAGTGAAAATTATTTTAATTTGATTAAAGAAGAATGATAGTAGTTTCTGTTTTGAGTTATTTTTATATTTATTTATTACTTCAGATTATATCTCCATCACATTGTCCTCTTTCCACCACTCCCAGTCCTGCCGTCCCACCCTCTACCCCCTATCCCTTCCATCCCACTCATCTGGAGTGAAGTGTCCCTACATAACAGTCCTTAGCCCCAGTTCAGCAGTCATATGAGGGCCAAGAGCCTCCTCATTCACTGGGGGCCTACAAAGCAGTACCACCAGTGAAAAATGTCTCATGGACAGGAAACAAAGTCTATGTTCATGTTTCCTTTGGTGCATTGGTTGTAGTATAGTTATCTTGTACTATATGGCTAAAATCCAACTATAAGTGAATAGATGCCATCTGCATCTTTCTGAGTCTGGGTTAGCTCACTCAGATGAGCTTCTCTAGTTCCATCCATTTGGCTTCAAATTGCATGATTTCGTTGTTTCTGATAGTTGAGTAGTATTCCATTTTGTAGATGTACCACAGCTTTTTAATCCATTCTTTGGTTTAGAGACATCTGGGTAGTTTACAGTTTATAGCTATTTCAAATAAGGCTACTATGAACCTAGATGAGGAAACTTCCTTGTGATTTGGTGAGGAATAATTTGGGTGTATACCCAGAAGTGGTATGGCTGGGTCCCAAGGTAAAGCTATTCCAAGTTTTTTAAGATATCGCCATACTGACCTCCATAGTGGTTTCACAAGTTTGCACTTCCACCAGCAATGGAGAAGAGTTCTCCTTTCTCCACACCTTTTCCAGCATGTGCTGTCATTTGTTTTTCATCTTAGCCATTCTGACAGGTGTGAGATGGAATCTCAGAGTTGTCTTGAGTTGCATTTTTCTGATGATTAAGGATGCTGAGGATTTCTTCAAGGGTCTCTCAGCCATTAGGGATTCCTCCTTTGCGAGTTCTCTGTTTAGCTCTGTTCCCCATTTTTTGATTGGTTTATTTGGTTTCTTGGCATTTAATTTCTTGAGTTCTTTGTAAATTATGGATATTAGCCCTTTGTCAGATGTGGGGTTGGTGAAGTTTTTTTTTTTTTCCCAAGCTAAGTCAATCCTGTAGAAAAAAAAAAAAAATCAGGAGGTATCGCCATCCCAGATTTCAAGCTGTACCACAGAGCAATAGTAAAAAAAACTTCATGGTACTGGTATAGAAACAGACCAGTGGATCAATGGAATCAAAATGAAGACCCAGAAAAGAACCCACACACCTATGGTCACTTATTTTTTGACAAAGAAGCCAAAACCATACAATGGAAAAAGGACAGCATCTTCAACAAATGGTGTTGGTCCAACTGGATGTCAACATGTAAAAGAATGAAATTAAATCCATACTTATCATCTTGTACAAAACTTAAATCCAAGTGGATCAAAGACCTTAACATAAGGCTGGTCACTCTAAATCTACTAGAAGAGAAAGTGAGGAAAACCCTTGAACTCATTGGCACAGGTGACAACTTCCTGAACAGAACACCAACAGCTCAGGATCTAAGACCAACAATCAATAAATGGGACCTCATGAAACTGAAAAGCTTCTGTAAGGCAAAAGACACTGTCATTCAGACAGTAGTTTCTTAATGCTACATACACAATCACTACAAACTGAAAATTCATACAGTATCCATTCATTTCCTCAACCCAGGGCGTAGGACTTAAAACATGATGCAATGTCTTGGCTCAGAGTTTTCAAAGGCTATAATAAAATTGTCAAAGGAAGTCGATGCTGGGTGCTAGAATCCTGTCCCAAAGACTGTATAATTTCTAGCAAAGGTTGAGTGTAAGTTTTATTTTCAGAAAGGGACCATTCTCACCTCCCAGATGCAAACAGATATTTTTTCTTGGGCAACCTGCTTCCAGAGGCTTTCTTACAATGTGATGATTTCCTTCAATGACACACTGAACTTCTTGCTGAGAGGAGAGCTTGTACAAGAATGTCATCTAATTCTATCATTTTTGCAGTGTTTTATCAAGAGGATATTACATAAAAGCATGATATATTAAAGTTTATCTCATGGAATGTGTTCCAAAGACTTTAGTATAAACACAAAAATAAGAAGAAATACTAATTTTATTCAAACTTTTATTTTTATATCATAACAGATAAATCAGTAAAAATTGCAGTTGAATCAATTATTTCTGTTTTGAGCCAATTTTTTTTCTTAATTTTTATCTTGTGGTTCTGAGAGGAGAAGAGCAAAATTTACTTTTGTGTAATTATGGAAATATTTTCTTCATATATAGGCAACAAAACACATCAAAGTTCTTGTCTGCCTTTTGTGTTCCCCTGTCAACAATCACTGCTGTGAATTCTTGGTTCAAATAGTACATGAAAATTATTTCACCTACATGGTACTTTTGCAGTCTACTCAGCTGTCTAGAAAATCTACAAAGCTGTTATTGCCAATAACTGTTGCAAAGAAATTTTATGATTCAATAAAACAGTTAATGATTTTGTTGACATCGTAAATATAGAATCTGAGTACTACTTTTGGTAGCTATAACGAGAGAGAAATAATATATCTCAAAATATCTGAAAGACTTTCTGACTAACATCAGAATAAGATAGACCCCAAGTGGACCAGCTATGATAGGAAGAGTTTAAATATTACTATGCCTCCACACACCAAAAATGAAATCCTTGACACTGAATTTGTGACTTATCTCTACATTCATCCATGTTTCTTGCCCATTACCAATACATGTGCCTTCTAATCTGAGTCAACATGCCTGTCACCAGTTAGACTTCGTTTCTTTGATTCTATTCATTTTTGGAATTTCTGCAGAATCAACTTTCAGTGTCTCTTTTAACAGAGCTCAACACATTTTCTGAAACACTGAATGTTCCAGTGTTTATGAAAACTCCCCCCATAAGTAAACTTCTACTTGTCTTTTTTATGATCTTCCTTCTAGTCAACACATAATTATCTTCTGTCTTTTGAACCATTTGCTTCTTTCTGGATGAAAATTATTTTATGGTGGTATGGCTTTTGAAATACTCTTAGTCTGCTATTTATATAACATTTATTCTCTCTACTCTTTATCTGCATACTTCTTCTCAAATGTCTCTTTCATGTCTGGTTGACTTCCCAGAATTCTGTCCTGACCACACATTCTGCCTGAACAACTGAAACTCTCTTGATAGAAATATTCACTTGTCTTTAGAACTCTGCATTGAATAGTACAGTTTGCTTTGGCTTCATTTCTCCAACAACTTGGAATAAATACAATAAATTAATATAATGTCAGTATGTAGATGGCAACCTTAATGTCTAAGTCATCTAAGAACCAGCATAAAGTTTTTCATGAAGCAATAAATGATTCTAGACCTGAGTTCAAAGACAATGCCTCCTCCCAACCAGATCACTGGATACTTATGTTGACAGATTTAGAGCAAGCATTAAAACTTCTGAAGCAGCTACAGTTAGAGTGCCAGAGAGGAGATGGAAAACCTGGGGCATATCCTAGATAAGACTTTACAGCACATTCTGTCAAAGATAGCCAGGGAAGGCACAACTATATGAGCCCTTCTTATAGTTCTTTTCACTCATAAAATTATCACGCTACCTTTATGACTAATTCCCAGTGGTGTAGGAGGTTCATGTATTCATTTTGGCTAAGTATAAATTGATACTTCTTGAATGGAGACACTCTGAATACAAAGCATATTTTATCATTAGCCCAGATGCCCTACCAACCACAGGCCAATCTATTTTATTCTGTACTACCAAACAGCTGCTGGCACCCACCAAGAGCATCTGGTTCCATTTCCTGTTGGCAAGAGCCCCATTAGCAGTAAAACAGCTAATGCCTTTTAGATGGCCTCATGATTATAGTTTTTATTGGTACCCCAGGTAATTGAGTTAATAAATTTAATTGCCAGTGCTGACACTTCCTCCCACCCTCCTCCTCTCCTTAGCATCTTTTCCTGCTACTATCAGAGAAAAAAATGGAGATAGAAAAATGCAGAGAAACCATTAATAATAGTATGCTTCTAATGGGACAGATGACCTCACAAAACACTTCTGAGTGACTTGAAAATGTCACTGGGCCCACCCGAGTTTGTTTATGGCAGCATGTGGTACCATGACTCATGATTACAACCCTGATCCTTTCAAGATAATTTATAGAACTGTACACACGACACTGAGCAATACCTAAAGTGTACAGTTTGCCGTCACAAAGTTTCAAAGGCATTATTTATAGTTACATAGGAGAATATACACACAGATTTCTGTATTTCTCAACAAATAATTCATATACTACACTGTAAATCACAGTGAAATATTACATGACACACAATAAAACCACAGCAAAGAAGAGACTATTGATAACAGAAATCTTCTCTGGGGAGACATTTTTTTCAGATTTTGCTGAAAAGAAAACAGATCCTGAACTATAATAGATATTTCTCTCAAGATGACAATTCGCTAGATGTCTCTCTTTTTGTTTTTATTTTTTTTGTTTTGGTTTGGTTTGTTGCTCCTTGGAAAATCTCAGCATGGCCAATTGCTAATAATACCATATGCCATATCACTTGTGCATCTCCAGAATAAAAATTTAACTGAAATGTTGGAAGACAACAAAAAAATTATTCATTTCTGCTGAGCTAAGAGAGCCTGGTGGAAACACCAAGGACTCAGACATTCAATGTCACAATTTATACAGGCCAACAAACATGCATTATCCAGATTGCTTTCACTCCTAAGTTCAGTTCAATGACTCCTTAAATTTCTTCAATAATCACCATTGCCCTGCCTCTTGGCTAACTCATTTGTGTAGTTTTCTCTCACTGTCCAAAACATATCAGAACTGGGTGTGATATCACACAGGGAACCAATTACTAACCAATTACTAATCAATCAGTTTTTCAAAGAATTATTATGTTTAATTCTCACATCCCATACAGCAGTGATTGCCAACCAAAAGAAGTTCCTCCCTGCAGAGTATTTGACAATGCCTAAAGACATTTTGGTTTTTGATAAAGGTGCTCTGGCAACTAGTGGAGTGTGTAGAGGACATTGCTGAGTTCTCAATAAAGAAACGCTGCTGCAAAAAAACCAAAAACTATCCAGACTTTATGAACAATCATTGGACAGAAAACCTACCTGTCACGTCCCCCCTTGTCCAGCAAGGAATGACGCAACTCACAAAACTCTTCTCCAGCAGTTTATTCAGGTCCCTTGAAAACAGTCTTCCGAATAACGGGGCAGACCCAACCCACAGGCTAAATACTAATTAAACAGCCAGTCAAGTAAAGCCAAGTGGTGCTATCTTAGAGGCCTACGTATGCGGAAGCAAGCCAGATCAGCGGTCTATGCCAAATATGAACTTATTATCATAGAGAGCGCTCACTGTCAGGCTGGTGGAAGGCGGAGACCAGCGCCATCTTTAGGGCGTGGCACTTCGCAGCTCTCTACACCTACCATAGGACATCATTTTTCATGTTATTCATATAGAAGGAAACAGAGGTTCTGAGGGAATAAGAGCTTACTTACTAGGACATCAGAAGGACTGTAAAAAACAGATCATGAATATATGCATAGTTTATCTGACCCTAACATTTATTATCTCCCTATAGGGCAAATCTGGGTTCCAGGAGTTCCTAGAAACTAGAAAATTAAGTGGAAATACAAATACAATGGATTTCAAGCACTACATAGTGCAAATCATGCCATATTAAGAGTACTTTATTTCCAGCAATCATTGTTTAAAAAAAAAAAAAAAGTACCTTACTGTGATAATTGTAGAAGTGTTCCACAATTAGAAGTGCAGGTAGCTGGATGTGACCGATGTCTACATGGTCATCCCATGATAAACTGTGTGCAAAAAGATGTGTAAACAGAAGCCATAGTAACTGGATCAAATATGACTCACCAAGCAGTACATTGTGAAAACAAAATAACATAGATTGTAAAGCATGTAATTTGGTTATTCTGAAAACAGTGGTATATTCTGGGAATAAGTAACAGATATGAGAGATTCCATGAGCAAGATCATCAGAAGATAGTATTTGCTTCCTGTAGATTCCTCAATAAAAATTATAGTGGTGGGAGGTTTTGTTCATTTTACCAAGACTTCTTACTAAGCTAAAATTCTACATATTTTAATATGCTTAATCCTCTCATTCTTAGGCACAAAAGGTATGCATCATGAAATCAAACTTAACATATGAATATTAACAATGATTTTTTTAGTTTAAACTCAAGATTTTTTAAAAAATATTATGTGTCATTTCTTCTCTTGTCTGCTAAGCCATAATGATTTTAATAGCTGCTTCAAGCATGTCTTTATTTGAGTCACACTGATGTGTTTATAATATTTTATTTTAGTGTGTGTGTGTGTGTTGATGCATTTCACCTGCATGTCTGTTAACCACATATGTGTAGTGATTGAGAATATCAGATGACATTGGATCCCCTGGAACTAGGGTTACAAACAGTTCTGAGATGCATGTGGATGCTGGGAATTGAACCTGGGCCCTTGTGAAGAGATCAGTGTTATTAACCCTTGAGTCATCTCACCAGGCTCTTATTAATTTTTTATAGCAAAGAAACTCTAGATTTTGGTTTCATGATTTTTCCACAGTTTATAGAATATGATCATGTAGTGTGTATAAATTAAAAATAAACAAACAAAATGTTTCACCATTCTTCAGAGTTAAGGTATTCAAATCTTATAATTTGCTTGGATTGGGAAGCTAGTGGAAAGAATAAGAGAGATCAAGACTAACCCACAGTGTGACGGACCTGATTCAGGAGCACAGGAATCCAGCAAAACAAAACCACTCAAAGCAAAGTCTGTTAAAATCAAAGACCAAGGTTAAGCCAGAGTTCTGTGCAACAAAGTGAATCCCAAGAAACAATCAAGATAAAATAATCAAACACAAGGTGCAGATTAATTACTAATATCCACAAATGAAGATATTGTAATTAAAATCAAACAAACATCTAGAAAAAAAAAACAGATATGTGGAACATGATGGGAAGGACCAAGAAAACCATAAAATTGTGAAGCTAGAGAAGTGTGGGAGTACTTTCTTCAAGTTGCAAATTCAGAGAATCAGTGTTATCCCATGTTGTATGGCTTACAAATGACAGGAGGGAAAATACACTTCTCCCTTTTGATCACTTCCTTTGGCAGAGGATGAAACAATACTCAGAAAAAAATTCTATACTAACTTTACAAAGACCTGGGTTCCTTCTTAGTTGTTCATAATTACTATTGAATTATGCAAGGTGATTTTCAATCCCATACCTATGTAAAAATGATTAATTTGTCATTTAATTGGGGGTATTCTTAAAAATTTAAGCATAGTTCACTCCTTAGTTCAAATCCTTCCTGAGCTGTGGCTATGGTTCCCACATTACTTGAATGAACTATCATGCTATTGTATTGATATGCACTTTCTGTTCAATGGTCAAAGGCAGTCAGATATCTGGAATATGTTCTGCTGCCACCTACAATCAAAAGTCAATGAAACTTAACTGCTACAGGTCATTCCACCATGTTCATTAATGGGCCATATATCAGAAGTCATTTAATTTTGAGCCAATACTTCCTTATGTTTTAGGTAAAGAGAAAGCAATTTTCATTAATTCAATTTTAATCATGAATCATGGCCTTTTTCTTTTATCCCATCTTCATTTTCCAAATAATCTAGAAATTTCTATAGCTTCAGATACTTTTTAAACAAGATCACAAAGAATTTCTTATGCCAAACAGATAGATGAAAAATAGGTACTAAATGTCTTTCTATGAATTGTCTTCATCACTATAATTTAAGTAACTTTGAAAGAAAAATATATACATCCACGTCTATGCTTCCATCAACTTGGTATAAAATGTTTTACTGTACATTATTTATCCCTGCAGCTTAGATATTAACAGTACAAAGAGAAGAAAGTGTCTACTTAGCCAGGTCATCATAATATTAAACATAAATTATTTTATATTATTCTAGAGGTAACAGTATCAGTGAAGATAGAGGGGGTAATGGAATATTAATCTCTCTGTCTCTCTGTCAGTGTTTTTTATTATCTCCTTTCCACTTTATTTTGTTGTCCATTTATTTCTCTATTTTTCCAAGAATGAATGCATCCAAATATACATGAAATATGTTTAAAGTAGAAGATTGGTTGGTTGAGAAAGAAAAGAATTCTATGGATTTGGTAGCTCTTCATATCTTCCTTCTTTACTTGAAACACAGCAGAAACAAAAGTAGAAACACATTGTGATGTTTTAAAATTGTTATTAATAAGAGATTATTTAAAAACATACATCTCATGCCATGTTTAAACCCAAATCTAACAAAATGTTAGAGTAATTTCCAAATTCAAACATGTTCAGAGTGCTAGGGAATTCTCTAGAACAGTGGGTGTATCTCAAAACCCGAAGGAAAATTTGTTCTGTTGTAGAAAGTAAGATAAACCTGGGGAAGATCCCAAGTGATTTGCCTCACAAATGACAAGGTTGTCCTTCCTTTGATATGTATCCATGAAAATGGGAGGACAGTAGATGCCTCCTTATCATGTAACCTTTACTAAGCTACCTAATGTCTAACATGAATAAGCACATACAGTGGAGTCTTTGGAAACTAAGGGTGCTTGTCTGGGTCCATTTCTTGTCTGAGAGGGATTTAGACAGTGTCTTATACTTACTGGTAATACAAAGTCTGTAACCAGCTGCAAGCCTTTGGCTTTGAGTACTTCCTCCCATTCCATGAACAGTCTTTTAATAAAGTGTACGATTTTCCACATATTTTCTGTCAGGGACATGACATCTCTATATCAAAAATAGCACAGAATTTGTCAATAAGATGAGAAGATGTAAAGCAGAGTAAGTGCCCCAAGTAAACCGCAGTGCACACTTTCCACAAAACATATTAGACTCATATTTTGAACAGAGCGATGCTATCATAACATCCAACTTTTGATGGAAAAGAAAGGCCCTGTAGGAGCCCACAGAAGAGTGAGCTATAGATTGTTCTTTGACTTTACAATAAAGCATTTCATTGTAAGGTTAATTTCCATTCTTATTTTTAGAGAATATATATATAAAATATCATTTCAATGATAAAAATGTCTTACCTACATTCTCTCAAAGCAAATCCATCTTTAAAGAGACTTGCAGAGAACACTATGGCTTTATTTTGGTCTCTGGCTTCTTGGTCACCTCCTCATGTTAGTAATAGGTGGAGAAAGAAATTTGTATATGTACATAGGAAAGAATACATTCTGTTTTATCAAAATTGGAAATTATTTTCTGAGGAGGACTTTTAAAATGCTCTCATTAACAGGATCCTCACATGATGCAGTGATTATTTTTTTTAGTAAAAATGTATAATGACATGACAATAGGCATTCCCTTCCCAATTCTAATCTGAGTGTATAGTATTTAATTGAATAGTAGTAAAAAACATTGCACTGACTGTGGAGTACTCCTTTAGATTAGATTGACCACATATTAAAATGCACTGCTTCTGTCTGTATATAAAACAATCATTTCTATCCAAATACATTATAGAGTACTAGCAATGTTTGTGCCTCTTCTCAGATTGTGAGTTACAGTAATCCTCATGTGTCCATATATGTACAATCCTTGTGTCCTATTTCTTGCTACAAACATTTCCCCATCATCATAGCATACCAAAACTGATATATTTTGCAGACTAAAATCTCTAGAACGAACAGAAAACCCAGTTTTAGCTAAGAAGCCTAAATATGCATGAAGTTCCTGAATATAACCTCGGTATTGGCATATGCTGCCAAAAATGCATCCAATGACAACGAGAAATAGATCAAGAGTTACAGAGTGAAGCATCACTTTGATGTATTTTGCCCCATAGGTATAAAACTTTCAAGAGTTATTTGATATAAAGCTCATTGGATAGAAAAATCTCACATATATTCACTATCATCAAAGAAACCAAAAGAGCTCAGTGTCTGTCTTAGTAAAAGAAATGCTATAACATAACATATACCTTAAATGTGAAGCCTCCAGTAACACTGGAGAGCTGAAAGAATTAAATGATAGTTCTGCATGTTTTAGTGTCTATATATTTCATACTGTCGATGAATTAATTGATTACTGAAGGTCATAATATCAATTAATGGGAGGACAGTATAAGAACTCAAATCTATCTCTTACTCAAGTGTTCATTTATCAATTACATCTACCTTTATTCCCATAGAAATATATTACAAAACTACTAGTTCCTAGTCATTGTTTTGTCCACATTAAGACAACACAAACTCATGAGCTTCTGATTCCAGTGGGTCAAGAATTCAGATATGGTGTTCCAAGAGGCCTTTTCCCATGGTCTTAACATGCTGGAACCAAATGTGGGTTGGAGCTGTAATTATTAGCAAAAGTACTTGGGAGTTTCTTCTAATTTGTTTACATGGCTCTCACTATTCATGACCTTATCTCTGTAAGGAAAGGGACTCATTTTAGCATGCAGACCTATACACTCTCTTACTACAACTCCCCATAGTTAGCTCAAATCATTGTTATGCAGCCCTAACAGGCCTCTAAAAGGTTATAGTTGAGGGTCCAGGGTGCTCCATCTCAACCCAGTATGTCTTTTGGATAGTATTATGGGTCTTCCTCAGACCCTTTGCAGATTTAAGCCTAGTACACAATGAACCATAAAATGAAGTAGAGGAGGGTTAATGAATACGTTCCAAGCCATAGTCATCAGAAAGTCCCCTTCTTCTCATCCTTTTATTTGGTAAAACTGAAACAAAAAACTCAGACTATTCCATATGAATAAAATTTGAGATACTGCAAAATTTTAGGAATGGATAGCACATTAATGATTCCACAGGACAAAGATGGAAATAGGAACAAAAAAAAGGCAGTTTGTTTTTGGTAACAGAAAGAAAAACATTATCATTGAAAATGTTCAGTGTTTTGATTTTATAGAACATTCAGAAATATGCAAAAGGAAAAATGTATATAATCCAGCATATGTATCAGTAAATATTCATTGTCAATGTGACTATATATAGACTTGTCATTTAAATATATGTCTGTGTGTCTATGAGGGTCTTTCCAGAAAGGCTTAACTGAGAAAGAAAAGACCAACTGAGCCTGATGTGAAGTTGAAGTCCTGGAGTGAATCAAAGAGAACAAGGGAGTACAGAGAACCAGCATTCATCTCTCTCTCCTTAAGTGAAGACAAAATATGACAAGCTGCTACCATGAACTTACCAATGTGGTCGTGCCCTCAAACTGTTAGGTATTCATTCTTTTAAAGTTGCTGTGTGAGGTTAGGATTAGGATCACAGACACCAGAACAGTAATAGTAGGTTAGGATTAGGATCACAGACACCAGAACAGTAATAGTAACAGTTAAAAGTCTACAATTTCTGAACTGAAATGTTGGACCACTGTGTGGAGAAACATTGTTCTCAGATATCCAGGATTATGATTCTGTACCTAGGGCCAGAGTTTTAGTTAAGATAGTCAGAGAATCCAATACCTTATGAACCTTAGGCCAAGGCACTGCAATTGTCCAGGGTAGTACCTTGAGCAGCAAAGAGGTGTTAGGGGAAGTTAGAGATATGCATGCACATTGCCAAGAATACTACCATGAACTCTGAATTGTTCATCTATCTTATGCTATTCCTTTCATCCTTTCTATATAGATGGCATAAAGCCAGTACACTAAACGTGATTTCTATTTACATAAGCATGCTACATTAGACTTCATGTTTTCTTTAGCAACCATTGCAGTCAAAGCCAATGCTATTTCTGCTTGCATGGTTATCTACTCTGTTTGTACATATGCCAGAGTCTCTGAAATTCTAGAAAAATGGATTTAATAAATCATCTCAGATTCTTTGTTCACTTTCAATGAAAGAAGGCTTCGGATATGGATTCAAGAACAGGATACTTAATAAATGATTAAGAGATAATTATTATGTAATTTCAGGAAAGTAATGATATCTTCAAGTTTCCCTGTTTAATTTTCCCTGTTCATCCTATTGGGGATACAGTCTCTCCTTCCTTGCTACAGAAGCTACAGCAAAGTATATAAACTAGGAACAGGGGAGAATACACATCTTCATATTTTAAGAAAATAAGGCCTTTATTCATGTGAAAGAATCATTCAGAGTGCATGGGTTTTCAACTGTGTTTTCACTACCTATGGTACTTTGAATGATACATGCCCCCCATGGGCTTGGGCATTTGAAACTTGGCCCCAAGTGGTCTTTATAGGGAGGCTTAGGAGGTTATGCAAAACTGGAGGAAACTGCAGCATGTTGTAAGAGCATATTGCATTTCCTACTTTTAGTCCTAACTCTGCTTCATGTTTACAGATGAGGATATGATCTCCAAACCCCCTGTTCCTGTCACCTTGCCTTCTAATTGCTGTGACCCCTCCTTGTCATGATAAATTTATCCCTCTGGAACCTTAAACTAAAGTTTAAGGGTTTTTTTGTTTGTTTGTTTGGGTTTTGATTTTTTTTTTTTTAGAAATTGCTTATGATTTTTGTCTTACTGTTTTTTTGTTTGTGTTTGGTTTTTGTTTTGTTTTTATTCTTCTTTCCTATATTATATCCTAACATCAGTTTCTTCTCCTCCAAGTCTGTCTCCTCACTGCTTACCAATCTCCCTTTCCTCCCAATCCATGTGTAATCCTTTTCCCTTCAGGAAAGGGCAGACCCTACAGGTATATGAACCAAACATGTCATGTCAAGTTGCAATCCAACTAGATACCTCCCTTCATATTAAGGCTGAACTAGGCAATCCAGTAAAGGGAAAAGGGTCCCAAAAGCAGGCACAAGAACTCAGAGAGAGTTCCTGTTTCCACTGCTAGGGGTTCCACAAGAAAACCAAACTACACATCCATAATGCATATGCAGGGGCCCTAGATTAGACCCATACAGGCTCTATAATTGTTGATGCAGTCTCTGTGACCCCATGTGATCCCTGGTTAGTTGATACTGTGGGTTCTCTTGTGGTGTCCTTGACCCCTCTGACTCTGTCATGGTGATAAAAGTAACTAATGCATCAGCAGAAGGAAAGCAGCTTCTAGACGGGCTGCCGATGAGCCTTTTTCTGTATTATACTGGCTACACTGCGACTGAAGTCTGGACTTCAGAGCTACTTCCTCTTTTTAAAGGGTGTCTTTAGTCATTTTACTTTAGTTCAGAACTAAAATAAAAATAAACATAGAATTCATATTCCAAATGTATATTAAGGGACATGAGTAAGTTTTCAACTAAATGTTTTCATCCTGACATGCACTTAATCCTTATATGATTTATTACAATACCAATGTTAATTTGTTTTGTAAAATTAAATTCAAAATTTTTGTAAGCTACTTATTTTGCTTCATTTAATATTTTATGTAGTCAGTGTTGCATTTTGCCCCATTAGAATGTTAACTCAATGAAGATAAGAACTATGTTATATTCTTTTGATTATTGCTTTACCATGTCTATGACAAAAGTTTGGTATGTAATTGATGGTCAGTTAAAATGGTTATGTGTGGGAAGAAAAAGAAAGGGTGGAAGAGATAAACAAAAGTGAAGAAACAAAATATAAACAAGCAAAATGTACAATAATTACAATTTGATATTCCTACATGACAATTAAAATAATAGATAATAATGATTTTAGAGACATGACATCATTACATGTACCAACCTGTTGTCAAGTGACTGTTTGTCCAATCAGTTAAAGCTCTACTAATTCCCAGATAACCTATCTCTACCTCTTACCATATGTCCCAGTCTATCTGAGGTTATTCACATCCTACTTACAGGATAGATTGGTTATTCAACTTTTATATAGATACTGTCAAATTAGTTTTGATGCTGTAACTCCCCAGTGTTGTTTGGTCACTCATACTCTATAAATCCATTTCAATCACACTAAATAATAAGAACCATTTTATTCTTCCTTCAGAATTTTGTCTGTGAGATGGTAATATGGAAACACATCTCATTTTCTGAGGATTGGACACACCATAGTAATGTGCTTCTGTTACACGTGACCTTGCAGAATGGCCCGGGTTAAGTTTGAAGCTTCTGCCCAGATGTTTTGAGACATTTTATTTTGAAAGTATCAATCTAGAATAAATCAGAAGTCTTGACTTCCCTAAAACTGATATACCATGAGAAAGTCTAGGTTACTCATATAGAGAGGCTGCATGAAGAGCAACATGTCCAACTATCACCTGTCAATCTACTATTCCTGCTGAGATGCTGGCTCTGTGAATGGAGGAGCTATCTCCAGCCTTCAATTTATAGGTGATTTCCTGATAGTTGTTATCCAAATGAAAGTGTAAGAAAAACTCCAGCCAAGATTTTCCAGATGAGTCCAATCAAACCATAGCATTGTGAGAGATAATAAATTATTGTACAAACAATAAAGTTTTTAGAACACATTTTCTCATAGAGTTATATAACCAAAACACCAAACAAACTACTGTTTAGAGAATATTTAGTTCTAACATTGAAGCAAAAAGTCTACCATGTCATTATCATTAATACACATGTCTAGGCCTTGTTTCCAGAACACTATCTGTATCACATAGACACCTATAAACTCTCTAAAAGTGATATAAGATGTACTCTATTATGTAGACAATTTGGCACTCATGCCTTCCTCTTTTCCAGTGAAAAATGTAGAACTCTTCAGACAGAACAACAGGTTTCTCTCCATTTACACATTTTTCTTGGTTTCAGTTCAGGTACCAGTCAAGATAAAAACTACTATCCAATGATTCCCATATCTTCTAATGTGTTATTTTATTTAAAAAACATTTTATTACATGTGTTTAAATATATGTTTGTATGCATATGGATTCCTGTGTTCAGAGGCACACACATACATGGATGGGAGAGAACATCTTGCAGAAATGGATCCTTTTCTTCCCTGACGTTATTCTCAGAGATAGAACTCGGGCCATCAGCCTTGGCAACAAATTCCTTTACCTTTTAGCCATCTCACTGACCCTGTAACATGATTCGTTTTAACATCTTTTCATGAATTCTAACACCTTAGATGTTTTCACATAGGCAATCTCCCATTTCCACACCCCAGAAGCCACTCCTGCTTATTCTTGGTGCTTATAGTCTAAGTCTGTGCCACAGTATATTCCAAACAATGAATATTAAGATATACTTTTTCAACTGTATACATCTGCTATTATCAGACTGGGAATACTTTCTTAAGTACTCTATTTGCACTGCTATATTGCTTTACGAATCACGTTCTCTCATATACATACATTTGCCATTCCCTGACTATTGTACCTATTAATATGAATCATGTCTATGTGCTTTTCTACTTCTGTAGATAGTCTAGCCTCATTGTTTCTAACATAATTGCCTATTTTAAAATGTTTTTCAATGCTCTCCAAATTTAAATTTTCTGCACAATGCACATTAGACACAATCCCAAATTTACTGTTTTAGATTATAACAAATGAGACAACCTAAAGATCATTCATTTCTTGCCAACACAAGCAACTCACTCTTTCTACCATTCCTAAATTTCTTCTACCATTCATAAATTCCTAAAATTCTCCTAAATAATAATTCTCTCACCATCTGATAAGACAGTTCACAGAAATCCTGGCTAAGTACACCTTATTGATGAAAGAGATTTTCAAAAATCTGAGTGAAGACGCCATTTCATTAGTTAGCACATATTTTGAATATTTGCTAATTTTTAGGAGAAAAATTGGAGCCAGAGGGCTCTACAAGCCAGGAAAACAAGCTAAATTTCTTGAAAGGAGTCCAACAGAAGAACAACAAAAATAAAACAATTTGAAAGCTAACTTCAGTGATCATGGAGTAGAATTAAAATAAGATTCCCAGAACAGAGTATATTTGGAATGGAATCTGTTCCCTTGAGTATGGGTGGATTTATGATATGCTTTCCAAAAACAAAAAAACAAAAACAATAAAAAAGAAAGTCACTCCAAATTAAAAGCTTTGAGAGTAACATGCTACAATCACAAAAATGTAAAAAAATTAAAATATTAGTAAAAAGCAATGTCATTACATCATTTCAGCTAATCCAAAAAGCTAAAAGTCCGTTTTTAATAGTTAATATGAGAATACAATTAGGTCCCATGATTCTGTACAATCTTTTTAACTCTCATTTAAGAAAGAACAGAGGCATTTCTTAGATAAGGTAAGAAGTTTATTTGCGTGCTGACCTTTTTCACTGACGTAATTTTGAATGTTGGTATAAATGAATACACTGCCTTCACTTGAATCCTACTCTCATAAAAATTGAGCTGGGGCTTGATTTCCCCGCATCAGTGGAAATTTGTTTTCTATTAGAAAGATGCTTCACAATTGTCCATACAACTTCTAAGTAGATGCCACTTAGCAAGACATGAATCAGTACCAAATCTGTTTTGCAGAATACCTATGCAAACTGCTGTTTACAAAATAAACTGTTCATGCTTTCCTCTTACACAGAAATTTTTTTATTTCTCATTTTTAAAATAAACTGTTTTACTCAAAAGCTAGTACAGATTTGTTATTAATAAGGAAAATGAGAATTCCACTAATTTACTGTCAATCTTCGTGTACAAAAAAAAATATTTCTCCTGAAAATATTAAAATAATAGCTAAAGCAAAGACACAGATGTGGCACCAAATGTCAAGGTCATTGGTTTTCCAAAGATCACATAGACAAAACAATTTTGCTTCACTTTTAAACTTTAACTCCTTTGTTAGTCTTTTCATTTAATTTGGCAGCTTAAAGACGAGCTATCAAATTCTTGCTTCATATATTCTCACAATCTCTAAACACATTAGGCACACAACTATATTCTGTCTCAACTGCTACCAAAATTAGGGGGTACGGGGTGGTAGGGCGTGGCTGGGAAGGGGAGAAAGAGGACAATATGATGGAGTTGTAACCTGAAGCAACAAATAAATAAAGAAAAAAAATAAAAAAAAGAAATTCAAAACAAAAATAAAAAATAAAATAAAATATATAAATGAGAAGAAAAAAAGAAATGCATAACATTGCAAAATATATCCAATCTCTGGATTTGCATTCAACAAACAACCTTAGATATTAAAGCATTCATTTACATTTATGGAAGGTAATATGCTAATAAATAATTTCTACTTGTACCACATTATCTGACACCACTCCTGTATTACTACCACTGTAGTAAATGGTTGCATTAAAATAAAAATAACATCTTATATTTTGTTGATGAAAAAAAGATAAAAGCATTGCATTACTCAAATATGGATTGAAGTATGTTTGACTAAACATCAACTGAGCATTCTTTTTGTTTCAAAATAAATCCAGAAATCTAGCACTCATATTCCATCTGAAGCATGACTCAATGTTAATTAGACATAGCTAACGGTCTCATGGGGCTACTGTTTTCTGTAATGAGCTCTCAAGAATTCTTAGTAAAAGAAGATATTCATAGACAAAAAATCATTTTTCTGAGACTACTATTTTTTAAGTCAGATACACATAATTGCATTCAGAAAGTTCAGTAATTACTAACATTAAACAACTCACCAAACATGTATTTCTCTTTTTGAAGAGAATTTCCATGATCTTTGCGAGATGACATAATCTCGTGAGTAGTTTGAAATGTTCATATAATATCCTAAAGAATGTTCTATTTAGCTCTATTTTAGTGGATAGACAAACTTAGCTCATTTGAAAAGGTATCTAAGTGCTTAAGATTTCAATACAAATGAGAACAGAGTACATTTGACTTCCGGTGAAAGACTTATTCCAGAAGATGCAATGCCTTTCCAGCATTTATGATGTTGTCACAAATGACAGTACTAACTTGTAAATATATCATATTTCATAATATGTATGGGTGTAGCATATTTTATTGTACATTTAAATAAGATTAAAATAAGGTCTGCGCAGAATTCTAATACTTAATATTTAAATTTATATTATTCTTGTGTCTGATACATATCCATTTCACTTGAATTTGCATCCAACCATATATGGGAAAATATTCTCCCAAAAGAAGTAAAATTATCTTCATAATTTTGGTCATATATTTACCCAATCACTTTATGGAGATATATACACTACCACTATGGGAGCAGAAATTAATTTCATTCTATAGAGTGAGAGGGTGAAGATGTGTACATTAATTGCCTTATGAAAATATATAATATATAAGAGACTGTTTCAAAATTTTAGCCTCTTTGAATCCATTTACTCAATATATAAAGTGTCATTATCTTTAATTGATTTTTTTTAATATTTGCTAATCCTTAGATGAAGGTTTCAACTCCTACTTGTTCCTCCTTTTCATTGTATCCCTGAATAAAAATAGTCATGCCACAGAGGTGTTTTGTTATTTTGGAAGTTCTTCTGTCAAAAAAAAAATGAGTCTATTATTCTTAGTTTTTGAGATTGTAATAGAACACAATATTCCTTCCTTCCCTTTTATTCCTTTAAACCCTCCCATACACTTGTCTTGCTATCTTTCAAATTCTTGGTTTCTTTTTTCCCTAATTGTTATTCTAAGCATATATGTATTTGTATATACGCATAAATTGCTAAATATAATTTGTTCAAACTATGTAATATTATTTGCACATATGTTTTCTGAGCTGGCCATTTGGTGTTGGACAATCACCTGGCATGCTCTTCCCTGTGGAAGGCCACCTCCCTTCTTCTCTCAGGAGCCCTCCCATCTTTTCTCAGTTCTTATAGTTGTTTGTGTAGAGGGGAAGCTTTATAGGCTTTTCCATGCCCATTGGTATCATCCCAGCCTATATTTTGTTCACTTTACTCTTACACAAATTCTCAGGCTATGGATGTAATAAACCTAGATTAATTGTCAAAATATTGCAGCAATGACTTCTAGCCTATTTACTAGTAGAACCCATTTACTACTATGAAGCTTTTTGAGTTGGGCCCTCTTGTAAGCATTATTCTCACACTACTCTACCGGGCTCCTACAAAAATGGCCCTTTAAGCTCTACTTATATCATTCAGTGACTTCCTCATTTAAAGTTCCAAGGAATTTACATTCTAAACATTACCTTACCAAAAAGTACAAGCAACCAGTGATCAAGTATTCAAATACATGAGCCTCTGGAGGACATATCTTATTCAAACTACTATTCTTGAAGACCCATGCTTATTGTCCTGGTGAGAATTATAGAGCTACTTTATTTTTTATTATTTTTTAATATTTGTATAAATTTTAATAAAATGTTATATAAATTTTTAATAAAATTATAATATTTTATTATTTTCTTATTGTTTATTCACAATAGCAAGGAAATAGTACTGGTACTGATATCTAACAACAAATGCATAAAGAAAATCTAATTTTATATAGTCATAAAGAGTATTGAAATCAAAGTATATAAGTAAAGCTGATAAAATATAAAAACAATTATGTTAAGTGAAATAAATCAGACTTACAAAGACAAATATTGTATATTTTGTCTTATATATAAGACCTATAAACTATTTACATGTGCATGAGTATGTGTATGTGTGTCTCAGGAAACTAGAAAGTGTGTAATGAGGGTGAGGAATAAGAGATGGTAAGGGATTGAAGAAATAGACATACTAACAGAATCTATGTGATAAGATAACACAGGAAGAGATTTTCTGGGGAAAACAATGGAAAAATTAAGTTAGAATGGGAAAATAGAGAAAAAATGAGGATGAGATATGAGATAATGTATGAGATAAAAGTATGATACACTACATACACTACATGTATGAAATATCATAATGAACCTACTACTTTGAATGCTATTCTAGAATTTTTTTAAGTTAAGAAGCATGAAAGTCTCCTGACTTTTCCGAGTATTACTCCTAACAGATTATTGACAGCAAATGCTAATTGTTGGTCTTAAGTGCAAAGCAAGAACTTTATTAGTGACCCACATAGAAGTAAGTAGCGAGAGCTCCTTCCACCTGCATCAATTTTTACAAGTAATTTATTGAAGATTTAAACATACAGCTGAATATATGTAGGTTATATGCAAATACTGTAACATTTAATCTGAGACATGAACATTAATAGGTTTTCATGTCCTCCAGCTATCCTGAAACCAGTCCCTATAAAAGATACTATAAGATAGGTGTATGTTCATTTATTTCGTTTAATACAGAAAAGAACTAACAGCAACTTAGAATGGAAGTAGAAATTTTCCAATCACACAACTTTAACAGGTATCCTGTAAAGATAACACTTTTGGCTTTGAGCATTTGCATTGCTCTACATATGGAAATTAGGTCATGGACTCTCTATACATTAATGCTTTGTGTGTGTGGATGAGGTAAGAATTCAAAATGATCTTTTCTACATGCAAACTAATTCCAGAGCCAATTAATGCCTCAGATTCCCAACTGAGAATTAAATTAAACTGCACATCATTCGGTCTGAAGGCATAATTTCTTCTAAATGTAACTATACGAAAATAAATTCTCATTCTCATTCTTGGTACCATTTTACTCTAAGACAATGACTAGTGTTCTAATATTATTCTTGGAATGGAACTTTCCACATTCCAGATCCACCGGTTCACATTTATTTGCCACATGAAAATATATAGGGAAATTCTTCTTTTTTTTAATTAATGGCACTAGCCATGGATTTGGAAAGTTCTTCTATGAGTTTTTATTCTTATAACAGAAAAAAATGTATCTTCTCAGTGATTCCTGGGGCCACTATGGGACTTTAAAATTGCTTCCATACAAAGACAAAATACAGAGAAATATGACAGGAGAATAGGCTATGAAATGTTAGGACTTCAAATGAGGCCAAAAAATGAACTATATTCCTAGAATTTCTCTTCTGCCTTGTACTCTTTCATATTTCATATTTCATAAACATTATTCACTTTCAGAATTTTCTTTTATTTTTATACTTCTGTACAAACCTGTCCATTGCCCAACACAATATTTTATATGTCTAAATCTGTTTTATTCTTAGTAGAAAAGTAATTTGTAGAAGTAATGTATTTAAATTATTCACTAATATTTATATTATGGTTAATTGGTCATGATGTTAATCCTTAACCTGCCATTATAAATAAACACACAGACACCTAATGGATTTTAACAAGTTTTAGTCTGGATTGTGTGATTTTAGCCCACCTAGGCTAGCTCTTAATTCTATTCCCCAAATATGAACCTATATATACATAGGTCCCCTTGGGCTGTTATTCTCCATGCTATGTTGATGTTGCAGGCCAGGGGGAATGAGGTTCTTTTCTCTAACCCATGGTGTGTGCCCTCATTCCTGCTCCTCTGGCTTCTTCTCCTCTACCAAAGATACTCTCGGTGTGACCCTGAAGCCCATGAACTTTTGCCCTGCCTACCTTTCTCTCTGTTCAGTCACAGGCCTTGGCATTTTATTAAACCCACTCAGAGACAATAATTAGAAAGCAAGGTACACAGCATTATTTGATATATAGCAAGCAGGCTTCTGAGAGCAGGTTAATTAGCATTTAGAATGCATAACATCACCTCATCAATAATTAACCATAGTTTTTAGTTTGGGAAGCTCACAAACATGCCTGTTTTATTTTTCTGGTGCTGCATTTCTGATATTTAAATAATTAATATTAATTTCACTTAACTACAAACCCTGCAAGCTACAATACCAACTTTGCTATAAGATATACCAACTGGTACAACTTATGGGAGTCACCAACTACTTTTTGATTGGATTTAAGGTCAATTTCATGATATAGAACCCAAATGTAACACTGTTAATGAGGTTAAGAACCTAAGACTACATAGTTCATGATTCTTACAGGAAAACCTACTATACTAATTTTATTAAAGGTGGATAGAATTAAAATAACTTCTGAAGACAGATTGCTATATCCAACAATCAGTGCATCACATAACCTATATCAGAAAATATTTTTTCAGAAGATGTCAATTAGCACAGAGGCCCACAACTAGAAAACATTCAGAGTCAGAGACATTGAATCAATCAGCCCCAAATGGGACATATGTATCATACATCATACTTATGTATGCATATATGCATATGTATGCATCATATATATCCCTTCCTCAAGGCTCAAGAATCTATGAATCTATGTAGAAAAGGAGGTAGAAAGAGGTAGAAAATCACTCCAGTGAAACAACATTTTCAGAGAGAACAGGGGCGATGCACATGTGAATTCAGAGAGACTGCAACAGCATGAACAAGACCTGAACCCAATCAGAGGAAGAGAGAGAAACAAACTCCAGCAAGAAGACATAATAGGCATACAATAGCATCCCTAAGAAACTGTTTGCCACTTATAACTTCTGACACAGGAAAATCAATTTTCTTCAGAGGACTCACACTGGGTATAGCAATGTACCAGCCACGCCCAAAGAAAGACTGCATGCTCACGAATAGTTGACCAACATGAAACAAACTTCAAATTGTTTGTGGAAATGTGAATTCTGTGTTTGTTTAGAACTTTGTTTTTGTTTTTTGTTGGTGTTGGTTTTGGTTTTGGTTTTGGTTTTGTTAAGATAATTTAAAAAATAAGAAGTTGAATGAGGCCCTCTTGGCCCTCATATGACTGCTGACCTGGTGGGGGGGACTGTTATGTAGGGACACTCCACTCCAGAAAAGTGGGATGGAAGGGATAGGGGGTAGAGGGTGGGAGGGCAAGACTGGGAGGAGTGGAAAGAGGACAATATGATGGAGATGTAACCTGAAGTAATAAATAAATATTTAAATAATAAAATCAAATAAACTGGGAAAAAAATTTAAAAAAGGAAGTTGAGTAAGTAGGAAGGGAGAACTGGGAAGAGTAAGGAGAAGGGAAAATATGTTCAAAATATATTGTATTAAATTTTTAAAAGAACATTTTTAAAAATACCAAAGAATAGTCCTATCATTTTTTGTTAGAACTTGCCAGTTCAAGTCTTGCTAAGAAATTATTACATATAATTGATTTTATATATTAGTTTTCCCATGTAAAATGTTATATTATTAATATGTTTTAGAAACAAAGAAACAAAATGCCTGGAAACCACTAAGTTATTTTGGTTACTGTATTTGCTATCAAACCAAAAATCTCAGAATAGAGAATGTGAGGTCAGAGAGGAGGGGAAGGAAGAAACAATAAATTAATGAGGAAATAGAGAGAATAATAAACTATATGTGATGAAAAAAAAAGCCCACGAGAAATTATCTTGGAAAGAAAGGAAAGTGACCCAAGAGAAGTGGGAAGATGGAAAAGAGCAGAAGAAAAGGGCTTCTTTAGTGTAACATTTGCTTGTTCATTTTTTCATCTATACCATCTACATAAAAATTAACCCAAAATTGAATGTGACAGATATAAAAATGACCATCAATAAAAATATTTAGATATTTATATATAATTGTTGGTGATTTCTAACATAACCTAAGAAAAAATAACAAAGATATAGAAATTCAAGACTCTGAAATAGCAACAATTCTGGTTATTAGGTTTTCAAGATCAGTGAGTCATTCTTTACTACCTTTACTCTTGCAACATCAGTGGTCTCACTATGACTGCTTCTGATTTACTAAGTATTCTTGATAGCACAAACTATGAATCTGTGATAATTCTTTTGACATTTGTTTTTACTGCAAAATTAGGTAGTGATAATAAGGAAAACAGGAAAATCAGCTTCTTAGTTGGAAAACATCTCAATACACTGGAAGATGCTTACATATGATGAGTGTGAATGGTATTATACCCCATGGAAGGAGGCATATGAGCAACTTGAAGGATGTGTTTTCTCTTTTTAAAATTGATCTCAATGGTATAGAAATTCTCAGAGGCTATCTAGAATTTATACACAGAATTCAGGGTCACTGTTTACTGTTTCAATCCTCATAATACTAAAGAAATCAAAATTTAGGTCACTAATGCTGTGGCTAAAACCTTCTATTAGTCATAACTGTGTGTTAAAAAGTACATTTTCTCATACTGGATTTTAAGGGAAGCTGAAGGTTTGATGCTACCTAGGGTTCAAAAACAGGTTCATTTTCTCCACTACTTAAAGAACTAAAAATCAAGAACACAGTGCTATTTACCAGTAACCTTGGGAGTCCCAGAGTAGGGGATCCCTTCTTGGGATTTATTCTTAAGGAAGACTTATTCAAAATAAAAATACCAGGGCAAGCAAACTATAAATATCACAGCTCTGCAAAGGAGAAGTATGGAGAAGAATAAACAAGCAAGGAGGTCAGTGACATGGTGAGGATGTGAGGTCAGAGAACAAGAAAACTCAAAACCCTGGGAATTTCAAAGCATCCTTAAGCCTCAGAAGAAAAAAAGGGAAGAGAAGAAAAAGGTAGTTATGCCTTTCAGAACTGGCACTTAGTATGGTAGTCCTGACCAGGACTGCACTGGGGAGCAGGAATTAAGGGAAAGAAAACTATATCATCATAGGTGAGGCTGCTGTTCTAGGTTTTTGGTTGTTTTGTTTTGTTTTGTTTTTCCCATCAGCTAAGTCCCTGGCTTGTATAACCAAGATAACTCTTAAAGCAGGGAGAGAGAGCTGTATCTACACAAAGCTGTAGTAGTGTTTACTTTACTACAGCGGATTTACAATTTTGTTTGGATGGCTTTGAACTGTTTTCTTTACTCTTCAAAATCTCATAAAGGTATACAATGAAAGGTGTTTGTATTTACCTATTTTTCACCTCCAACTCCCTTCATATCCTTGCAACACATTACCCTCAACCTCAAGTCTTGTTTTGGATAACTCATTACATTATATATATAATTACACATATAAATATATGCATATAAAAATACATACATTACACACACACATATATATATATGTATATATATATATATATATAGGTTATACATGCAAAGCATCATAATAGGGTAGTACAAATACTTCATTTTGGTAATGTTTTATGTTTTAATAGTAGCAGGCAGCTTTCCTAGCAGTGGAATGCATGAAGATTTTATTGTAGCATTTAATACTACCGATATTTGTCTTTGCCTTGGTCTTGCTAAATTTAACTAAACTTCCTTCTCCTGATAGACATGCAGCAACAGTACAGACACAAAATATGCTTCATCACATTAAAAAGAAGCACTTATTCCAACAAATGTTATGGTATTCTATACTCTTCTTGAAAATACAACCAATTTTGTTTTCTATGTGATAAAAATTTTATGATTATTATAGTTGCTTAACTTTCTAGTTACATAAAATTATATTAAATACCTTTTTCCCTTTAATTTTGTGAAATTTCTGAACACTGGTTTATTTTGAATAATCAATCATATGTGTATAAAAGCATGTAAGTGGTGTTTTTAAAGTCTTTATATATAATGAAACCTCATTTCTAAAATTAAAGTGTCATACTGTAAAGATAAGTTTTGTAAAAAGAATACAATAAAGTTATATTTATCTTAATATATGAAACTGCATTTTGAAATTAAAAGTTCTTGATAACATTAAGCTGTTAAATTAGATAATAGTTATAATTATTACTTGCAACTAGAACTTTGGAAAGGTAATGCTTAAGTTTCTCTTGACATATGAATAGAAATTTCATGATTGGAGGCAAAAGAATTGGAACAATCATCTTTATTTTTAAAAAATCAAGAAAATGAATTTCTAGCCACTGATTAACTACAAATACAGGCGTACATGCACCTTGATGTTTTAAGTTACATTATAAAATTTATTTTTAAGTTTTAATCTAAAACTTTACTATTATATATATAGAAACCAATGTCAGCATACTTTGGGGGCATGCAGGCTTTGGTACAAACTACATGGCATAAATTATTGACTACATTTAAAATACTAGAAGATTAGATTTGTTGAGATTTTCCTGAAATTAAAGCCAATGCTACTTCAGATACAAGTATGCTTTCTCAAGCAGAGTATGTACATTACTGTTTCTAATGATGTGCTAATAACACAGAAAATTTATAAAATTTATATTAATTTCATTTGTGTTTGTTACTTACAACATGGATTCTTCATTTCCAAATACTACTATAAACATCTGATTAATGATAAACATTAAAAAATGAGAATGTAGTACATAAATTCTTACACTATTAAAATTATAGTAATAGCATTCATGGAGTTTTCTTCATATCATCATTTCTATACTTTATTCAAGACAAGAACTGAAGGAAAGGTTTCTTTCTCTGAAACAAAAACAAATAAGACAAAGAAAGACCTACAGTTTTTCAGTATGATACAAAATACTAGCTGAGTATCATTGAGTTCTTTGAAGGCCTTCTGGGTAACTGAGTACTACTTATTTACCTAATAGTAGCTGATCATACATAGCCTAATATTTTTCACCCCTACTTGCAGTTAGAGTCTCAGGAGTATGTAACAAGTCAAAGACATATTTGTAGATAGTTTAAAGGCAATGAGAATTCAGCTACTGCCTATGAGTTTTATACAGCAAAGTATCCTTTTAGGGTAGTTAATGTGCTTCATCTTGATCCTGTTTTCTGTTCTGATTATAGCAGATATCTTTAGCATTCTTGTTACCATAAGAATTCACCAAACAAAAAGTAACAACTAGAGTTTGCAGCTTATATTCATGTGTGAATGTAAACTCCTAAATACATGTTAAATTTTTGCAGAAATATCTTCATGTTCCAATATAATAGATTCCAAGTCATATTTTATTTATTTATTTATTTACTTACTTACTTAGTTAGTTAGTTAGTTAGTTATTTCATTATGAAATTTTTTGTGAGAAGAGATCCAAACTGTGAAGTTCAGTTTGTTGTTGAACTCAGTGTTTAGCTCATTTGAGCTTGTCTTTGTCACAAGACATTCTTCTAATGCTGTGAGAGACATCCTGACACAACAACTCTAAAAAAAAAAAAAAAAAAAAAAAGAAGCATTCATTAGAAGCATGGTTACAGTTTCAGAGACTTAGTCCATTGTCATCACAGTTGGGGGATATGGCAGATAGCATGCCAAACATGGCAGGAATGACAGGCATGATCTGCAAGCAGAGAAAAAAAATTACACTAAGCCTGGCTTTGGGCTTTTTAAACCTCACAGCTCATCATGAATGATGTACTTCCTACAACAAGATCACACCTGCTCCAATAAGGTCACACCTCCTCATCCTTGTAATCTTTTCAAATGGTGCCATTTTGGGGAGAGTCAAGACACAGTCTCTTTGTGTAGGCCTCATGATTCTGTGCTCACCTTGTAGAGCAGGCTGGCCTTGAACTCACAAAGATCCACCTGTCTCTGCATCCCAGTGCTGGGATTAAAGGCATATGCCACCATGCCTGGCAATGATGCCATTTTCTGATGAATAAGCATTCCAATATAAAATATTATGAGGGCCCTTATTCAAACCAGTGGAGGACTAAACTAGTTACAGGCTTACTGTCTCTGTCCCTCACAGGAATTGCATTATGGGAGTGAGCCACAGCTATCCACTTTACTGTTGCCTTTTGCTCTGTTCCCCATATTTTCATGATTCACAAAACCAGATATTTGACAGTATTAACAAATAAATTCTCTTATATGGTTCATCTATAGATCTCTTTCATTTCTGTATTTTTATCTAAAGAGAATCATTGGGATTCTCTTAGTAAGATACTTCAAAAAAATATCCTAAAATTATCATTCTAAGATACTAGATAAAGCAAAAACAAATTTAAAACTTTGTCCGTCATTTTAGAAAATTTGTGGTTTTATGAGTTTAATATACAGACTTCCTCCTTAACAGTGATATGAAGATGATATGAATTGACTGGAATCTAGATTTCAAGTTCCTGGTTCCCCCAGCTAATGGTATGCTGACCAATATTCTGCTGTAATCATACAGATGAACAACCCACAATACAGGGTGTAAAGGTGTATTCTCATCATCAAGCAATTCATTTTAGTTCAGTCTTCTAAACAACACAGACCAGTATGGTGTTCACTGTATTTTTTTTTTACATTTTTACTAAGTTTTAAATTTAATACCATAGCCCCTTTCCTCAAATCATTCATAGTTTCACCACCTCCCTGCTTACCCTACTTCATGTTAGATCTCTCTCTCTCTCTCTCTCTCTCTCTCTCTCTCTCTGTATGTTTGTATATATCTCTTTTAAACCCCCAAACAAAAAATAAACACATAAAAGAGAAGCAATTTGTTTGAAAAACACCAAAGCATAACTGAAAAAAGAACACATACACACACAAATACTAACACACCAAAACAAACAAAGAAACAAGACAAAACAAAATAAATGTGGAGTCAACTTTGTGTAGGTTAATTACTCCTGATGATGAATTCACACTGGTCTTTGGATGTTAATCCCAGAGGCACATCATAAAAGAACACTGACTTTTCCAAACAGTATCATTTACAAGTTCATTTTTGGTTAGGGATGGTACTTTGTGTCACTTCCTCTTCCTGTTGAGATTTTTTTTTCTGTTGTAAGCTTATTCAGGTCTTGTGCATCATATTACATCTTCTTTGGGTTCATATATATATCAGTCTTGCCGTGTGTGGATATCCCACTTTCTTGGAATCACACACTGCCTTTAGATATTAATATCTTCCTACCTCTCTTTATGCATAAACATATAGATCTCTCAGCCTTGAGAGGAGAATTTTGATACAGACATCCCATTATGTCTGAGTGAACAAGTTCTCTTGCTTTCTGAACAATGTCCCGTTGTAGTTCTTTATATTAAATATATAATTGATATAAAACTGCTGTGATTTCTAATGATGAATATTCATGCAACCATTTCTTTTTTATAAAGGACAAAAATCATAAAAATTTTAAAAGGGATATTATTTTATTTTTTGCATGGGATATTTAAAATAAAGCATATACCACAAAGATCCCGAGGGCACAGAAATTTCTTCATAAGACAGAAAGGAAGGAAAATCATTTTAGAAAAAGTTAGCAAAGAATGGAGACATTCTTGTTTTCTATAAAAGATTAGATTTCATGACTTTTGTTTTTCTAGTAGTCTAGTCTGCTCCCTATTTTCCCTTCTGTTTTGCTTTTTGGTGCTGACTTTTATTGTTATTGAGACTCAAAGAAACAAAGAAGACAACTTGAAACAGAATAATTGAGCAGCCAGGGAAATTTTAAGTTATTAATATAAATATTTGCATGAAAGGATGGGAATCATACTCTTCTATGTCTCAGGTGTTTGCTTACTTACTAACATACACAAACAAAACAGTTCTCTGCAACCAGTGTTTCATACTGAGACTTAAATATGGAGACGGACATACTTTCAGGAACCCAAGCATTCAAAATGGACCTAGCATATGAAAACTTATCAAATTATTAGTGACATCTAATTTTATTATTATTTATTAATTAATATAACATATGTATTACTATTATTATGCTCAGTTAAATAATTGAGCATGATGATCTAGTTCTCCTTCTAAGTTTGCAATCTTTAGATAAATTTACAAACAGAAGTAGATAGGTTAGGCAAAGTGGAGTTTTAGTAATGACAACAGTTGTAAATACCTTACCTGTGATTCTCAGAAACAGCAATACATTTTATAGAAATTCAATTTGTACTCTGTAAATTCCTTCAAAGCAGAGAAACTAAGATTCTATTCATCACTGGGTAACACCCAGTTAAGTATCTCCAATATTATAGAAAGATTTAAAAAACACATAAAACTATACTTACAAAACTGTTTGTCTCCACTCCTGAAAATATTGACGTGTAAGCAGTGACTCTGAGTTTGACTTAATATTCCTCTCAAAGTTTCTAATTCTTGTCTCTTCATGTTTACATATATGAACAGATTTGTGTAGTCTGTAAAGTGATAAACATATGTACACTCCATTTTCCCACATATCACACTAATCATTAAATTTAAATTCAGGGGTTAGAGATATGGCTCCGACATATGTTTCCCTAGCTGAAAGAACTACTGTCAGTTTCTGTGAGACATACTGTATTTAAAATAAGGTTGGGAATGATAGTGGAAGACATCAGCTTCCTATCTCCAATATCCATGTTTTTATAAACACACATGCATGACAAAGACACATACACAGACATGCAAACATAGACATTTCAATAGAAATGAATTTGAGAGATATTTGGAAAGTACAGAATGTATTCTAAATAGAAAGGCACCTAACAAACTTGTAATATACAATAAGAACTTTGGAGACTAAAGTTGTCAGTGAACAGGCAAGTGAATACATATCAGCTGGCCAAATTGAGAATTAGGGAGTGAATGTTTCAGAAAGAATATTCAATAACTAAATAAGTACTTTAGCAATCTGAAACTCTGGCTTTGCTGAGAAATAAGAAGTCCTATCTTTCTGATGCAAAGAATAAAAAGTTGGCAATAAAATATTCCATGAGGTAATGAAAAACAAAAAGATTATTAAAAGGTTTTAAAATGTTCACATTTGCATTTATGTCATCTTTATATTTTGAAATCCATTTGACCTATTTGAAATTTTTGCAGGCCAGTAGAGTTTGAAGCAGTGCATTCCAAGTTTTATTGAGAGTCAACCTAGAAAATATACACAGCAAAATTATCCACCATGATTAAACTGCCTAAAATGTGCATATATATATATATATATATATATATATATATGAAATAAAACCTAAGGAAAATACAGGAATCATTATTTCAGGTTGAGAAGAGGGATGAACACAGCAGAAAGACTATAGCCAGAAATAAAAAGCCAAATTTATATTAAAACACAAAATACCACTTGGAACACAAACAACACCACCAAAAATCAATAACACAATGCACAATGACCACAACTAATATAGACATTTCAGTAATAATATTAACTAGAAATGGCCTCAATCTTCCAATAAGAAGACCCAGACTGACCAAATGGATTAAGAAATAAAATCCATCTATTTGCAGCCTACAAGAAACAAATCTTTGTTTAAAAATATACACTGTCTTAGAGGAAAAAGGATAAAGCTGCTCCAATCAAATGGGACCAGAAAGAGGTAACAATTGTAATATATGCCAAATTAGACTTCTGACTACAACTAATCAGAAGAGACAAAGAGGACACATTATTATTATCAAAGAAACAGATAACCAAGAAGATATTACTATTCTAAACATATATGCACCAAACTCAGGGGTACCCAAGTTCATAAAAATAATATCCTACTGGAATCAAAGACAGATTAGCATCAATCCATAATAACACATCATCTCAATATCCTACTTTCTCCAATAGGCCATCTAGATAAAACATAGAGAAACATCCAATTTAATTATCATAAATCAAATGAATTAACAGATTTCTACCAAATATTTTATACAAACTCCAAAGAATATACATTCTCCTCAGTAGCACACAGAAGCTTTTTAAAAATAGACCACATCTTGGGACACAAAAGCAATTCTTTATAAATTCAAAAAGCTTGAAATTGCACCTTGTATTCTGTCTGGCCACAAGGCAAAAAAAAAAAAAAAAACCAAACAAACAAAAAAACAAAACAAAACAAAACAACTTAATATTGATGCAAAAAGTCCTCTAGTAATACACAAATTCATGGAGATTAAGCAACTCATTACTGAATGATGAACAGGTCCAAGAAAAAAAAATGAAGATACAAGTATAAAAAACTTCCTGAAACAAAATAAAAATGAAAACACAATACAACTAAACATCTGGAGTACACATTCCTGATGTTCTGCTTCTGCTTCATTCACTCCACTTGAAAGGCTTTTCTCTGAATATTCTGATTGGCCAATTAAAGTTTTTCAGTTTTGTCTTCATCTTAGCTTCCATTTCTATCTATGAATTTGGTTTTCAAATCTTAATCCCCATCATTTCATTCACTCATGTGTTTGTGTTTTTTTGGATGTCACTCCAATGTTTATTGTTGTCTTCTTAAAGTTCAATGATGTGTTTATGCATATATTTTTTTAAATTCATAAAATTGTAAGTTTGATAATTATTTTAAATTGTGTGTCTTGGGGGTTCACCAAGGTGAGAAGGTGAACCCTTCTCATTAGAGTAGGTTTGATTGGAGACATGCTGTCTTGGTCATTCATGTTATCTTGTTTTTTGCACCTGACGTTGGCTTGTGAACTTCTTTCTTTGTTGTATGTCTGATGTGACAGTTTGGCCTTTCTTAGATTGGGTCAGTGACTTGATTCATGACTTGAAATAGCTGAGGTAAAGTTAGAGGAAAAGCTGTTTATTTGGATCATAGAAAGATGGCTCCTGAGTCACTGATCAGGCATTAGACCAGCCAAGCAAAGGAAGTTCAAGAATGAAGAATGATCACAATGACAGCTCTGACTAATATTATAGGTTTGCTGAAGGTAGTGGGTTGGGGCAAGGAAAGGTGAAGGGAACAAGTGGCTTGCTGAATTCAAAGAAATCTTTCATAAAGCCCTGAAACTTACATTATTTATATATCTCTTTGAACAAAGGAACAGCTCGCATATTTTCTACCTGACAGAGTCTGTCATACCCCTGATTCATTTGCATTAAATTACATTTTAGTGAGAATTTACTTCTAAATTTAAAAAAATATTATTGTCCATTTAGAGTCAATAGTGACAATACATTGTGCCAATAGGTAATTGTAGTAAGGGAGACCTCTTATGGCCCTTTTCCTAAAACAATAAAGTTTCTAGGTGTATATAAATATTTATATCCACATAGAGAATTTCTTTTTGCAGCAAAGACACTTCTTTTGCAGAAGATGGAGTATTAGAGATCCACAATTGGTCAAAATGCAAAGAATAAGGGACTTTGGGGTCACCAATGTCAACTGATACATCTACAGTACAATACCTATGCCGAAGTCTCAGGAATAATAAAGGAATGGTGGGGGGGAAGATTGTAAGAACCAATTAAGAAAGACACTTGTTGTAATATAGTGTCTCCTAGACACAAGAGAGAAGATGCAAACATGACATTTCAACAACATGGCTGACATAGTTGCTGAAACAATACTTGTGTAATGATATCGCCAGTTGGCATGCCAGCCTTGATGGGGAAAATCTTAGAAGACCACACTCTAAATGATGAGCTAGCTATGGGCAGTCAAAAACTGTGACTAGAGGAAAACTCAGTTTCCCCAAGGGATGACCCTGATAGGCAATCCAAAGATGGGTGATCAGGGCTAAACACATGTACATATAAGCAACCATAAATAGATCTATAGGTAATACACATAATATTTAACTAGAAAGAATCATGAATTTGAGAAAGGGTAAAGGAATATGAGAGATCTGAGGGGGAGAGGGAGTGGTGAAAATGACTTAAGTACAGTACTCATAAATGAAACTCTCAAAATAAAATAACTAACTAAATAAATAAATAAATAAATGAAGAAAATAGTCATTATGCAGATACAAAAAGAACATATTGATTAATATGACTAATCTGGATGACTACTAAAATTGCATCTACCAAAACTATAGCTGATATTAAGTTTCTAACAGTACAATTGTTTTAAAATTTATTAATATTTTGACACAATACGATATCTAAAGATACCTTTAATAGATACTTATGTGTTTGTTATTGTACAAATAATGTTCTGTTTGATTATTAACTTTTTACATTAATAATATTATTATACAATTTTCAAATGTCTGGAACAAAATGAAGTAATAGCCTATGTGTGGGAAGGGCAAGATGGCAGCGATCAAGTCAGACACATTTTGATGGTGAGGAAGACAGATTGGACAACAGTAGAGATATACTCTTGCTGAAAGGCAGTTTGTGAGGTGCAAGCCTTTCTGGGCTTGCCTAGCAAAGCCAGGGACAACACAGGACTCGGTACTGGAAATACAGACACTGGAGGATCGGAGTCACAAAATGAAGTAATAGCCTATGCAAATGTTTAATTAAAAGAATACATATTGAAGTTCCTTTATAATTCATAGGAGTCATTTCATGAATAATGTACAAACTGGAAAAAGCTAAGGAGAAATCTGCAACATGGTACTTGCTCAACTATCATTGAGCAGGTCCCTGGTTGAGGGTATAAAAATGAATGCCTAATTGTGCTTATTCTCAAGGCTTCAAAATGCTATTGTGCTTTAAAATAGAAGGTAAACATATCTTCAATCTCTTTAAGTTTTTTAATGTAAATTTTGATCACTGATTTGATAGTGACCTAATCAGTTTTGTTTCATGTTTTGTGAACATGCATACAAGAACTTTCATATCATGTATATATATGCACACATTTATATATATACACATAAAAATACATATGTACATATACATTATTTAAGTATAAATGTAAATTATGTAGAAAATTGAAAGCCCAACAAAATACATTTGACAGTAAAATCTATTTATCTAAGGTGCATGTGTAAGAATTATAATGTCTATTGCTGTCTGCCATTTGTGACATAGCAAATACGCTTATTGCTCCAAGACAAAAACAGTAACAGCAAGGCAAAGTGGCAAGTTAGATAGATGCTAATATATCCATATATGATTCTAATAATTACATAAAGTAGAAATTAATTTGTAAATGTGTTTAATGTAAGGTTAATAGCTTTATAGAATTCTATGGTGTGTTGAATGTGCATTGCTAGGAATGTCCATGTGCTTTTAATTTTATTATGAATATTTAATTAGCTTACACTAGCCCTTATCTCACCCACAGGTGATATGTAGGTTCAGAGTCAGTCAGCATTATTAGTGAGTTGTATTCTACAAGTGAAAGACAGAGGGAGTAGTCTCTTTTTTCTGATCAAAGAATCATTACCATATCCTTCACATTTCCTCAGTATAGATGAATGTCTTGGGAAAAGAGCCAGTAGGTCCATGAATTCCTAGTTCAGACAGCATGAATATGCAAAGATGCCCAGGATCCATACTCAGTCCTATGTTTGCCTAACTTCAAAAAGTACAGATAACTTTGAAAGATAGCATGCTTTATGGACTAAGACTTGCATTGCCAGAGACTTGGATTTTATGCTTTTCATCTATTATACATACATAAAGTCACTCTACCCCTCAGTCTTTTACATTATTAATAAAAAATGCAATTTAGTCACTACAATGAGTCATTTAAAATATTAATTATAAATAATAAAATCAGGTATAATTATAATGTAATTATCTCTTTGTTTGTTTGCTTACAAGACAGGGTTCCTTGTGTAAAAGTGAGTGTCCTGGAACTCACTCTGTAGACCAGGCTGGCCTTGAACTCAAAGATCTTCCTGTTTCTACTTCCTGAGTGCAGGGATTAAAGGGGTGAGTCACCAGCACCCAGCATGTAATTATATAATTATATCTCGACACAATGTTTTTTAACAAGTGAATATTATTCTACTTAAATAATTTAAGTGTGTAGAAAATCCAATTTCACTAAGAAAGATCATTTTATTTTATATTTAAAGAATTCATCTCAAATTGTACTGGGAGACATTGTCTCATGTTTAATGTTCAATGTTGACATCAATGTTTGACATAGAATTTGAGTCCCATAAAAGTGACAGCTGGCTCCTTGCTGAGAAAAAAGGCAACAGCTGCCATGCCACTGGGATCAATAATTTCAATAAAAAATGGTTAAGATGCCAATCTACAATTTGATGAAATTGGTAAAAGTAATATATTTGTTTCCCTCACTCTTCCAAATGTGTGTTTTACACAAACTTAACTTGTATTATTTTTGTTACATTTTAAGCCATAACCCCACAAGCAAGTGGCAGAAAGCTCAAGCTCTCAGAGTTAAAAATAATCTTCTCTCTAATTAATACTAAACTATTTCTTCCATTTAAATAAACAATTTAGTCCACAATTTAACTATGTTTTCCTCAGGGTTTTCTGGCTCTTCCTGTTACTTATAATGCTGCAACTTTGCAATAAACTTTCATAATGGAGTTCAATGAAGTTGTGAGTGAATACACAATAATAACCATACATCAGTGATGCCTATCCAAACTCATTCTTGTAATCAAAGCACCAGTGGGCCAACTTTCCCTCTGGCCTCCTGTGGTTAGCATCCTTATGGGATGTCTGCTGTTACCCAGCCACTGAGGAAGCAAATTAAGTTACAGCTTTCTTTCTTTTTCAATTATCAGAGCAATCCAGATTTACATGAAGTCCTATTTAAAAAAAAAAAAAAAAAACAAAAACAGGGCCTGGAAGAAAGCTGAGAGAGAAACAATAAATACATAAATATTAGATCATTGGCACCTAAAAGTGTAGCTTCTATTTTCCTAGGTATCTCTGAATTAAAGTGGCAACCAGAGTTTCTATAGATCTGGTAAGAGATGGTTTGCCAATTTTCTCAGTTTAATTAATTATGTGGTGGATTGCTTAAAGTTATCAAATGAAAGTGATCACTGCAAACAATAAACTGCATTCACTTCACCAACGTAAAATGTGTAAGTCACCATAAATTTAAAGAAAAACCTTCCAGATTACAATATAATAAATTTCAGATTAAGCTAGTGAGAACTCTAGAAAAGTTATTTCAGTGTGTGTTTCTCAGGCCCTAAACAGCACTACCACCCACTGCTCATTAGAATAGGCACATTACCTGGCCAAGGGAAGAAGAAATTTGCATGTGCCATCTGGCAGCTATGTTTTACTGACTCTTTAGCTTAACATACATAAGTTTTGAAGACCTCTGAATTAAAGGTCTACCCTCTTCTGCTCATGACAGGTCTCCCAATAGTTGGGTAATTCATGAATACTCCAACTATAATCTCAAATAAGGAGAAGTTTATGCAACGCTGAAAAATTGGGAGTTGGAGTCAGCTTGATAAATTGAACACTGAACTACACCAAGAAATGGTAAAATTTTGATCCCTGTCTACTTACGATTCTAGCAGGAAATAAGAATAAAGTGGGGTCAGTATCATAATGGGTTTATGTTTTTTTGTCACATGTTTTGTGCCTCATTTTATTTTGCAATGTTTGCTCTTACAATTTAATTTGACACTTCTTATTAATTAATTCATTTATTTTAGTATTCAGGATGAAAAATCCTCTGGGAAATTTTTGTTACTTATTGCAGACTCAGAACAGAGAGACTCTTTTAAAAAAATAATTTATTTTTTATTCCTTCAAGTTACATCTCAATCACAATCCCCTCCCTACTCCCCCCTCCAGTCCCACCCTCCCACCCTCTTCCCCCTCAACCCCCCCTCCTCTTCCCCCTTTTTTTTAAGTTTAAGGTATATCTTTTTCCCCCCAATAGTGTTCTAAGCTAAACAGAGAGACTCTTGACAATAAAGTTTATGTTAACTCAGGTAACTCTAGAAAGAAAACGCTCATGAATCAAATATACCTGCTTTCGGCTAGGTTCTTTCACACACCTGGAATCCCAAATGACAAAGCTTATCTCTGCTAAATAGTGGTAAGAAAGGAAAAATAATTTTCACCTTTTTTCTCTCTTCTCACCAGGGTTCTATTCTGCATCAGTCAAATACAATTTTCTATTTTCTTTCTCCTTGAAAACCAAGACCAGATATTAAGCTAAGAGTGAAAGAATGTATATAAAAATTTAAGCTTATTAAAAATGAGCCTATGGCAAAGATTATGTCAACATTGAGTTATACATTAAGAGAAATAGAGGGTTTTTAAATTGCAGCTGGGCAAGAAGCTGGATAGTGGAAGAAGCAGAAATTGGAGGTAAACAAGAAGGAAAAGGAAACTAGAAAATGTCATTTTTCCTTGCTCAATCATCAAAATGATCATGTATAGAAAGTGAAATATTTTCCCCTATCTCTTTTCTTTTTCCATTTTGTGGTAATGCAGACTGTGAAGAGAATAAATTGAATGAGAAGATGAAGAAAGGGAATGTAAAATGAAAACAAATGAAGACAAACACAAACTAGCATTGTCATTTCCTGGGTCAGCTGTGTCTGTAGTATGATTGCAGATTTCATTCCTGGACGCTCAACCTGAAGTCTTTATTCCTTATTCCATCAGCTTTTCATATTTGCTATGTGGGCCTTAAATCAGCTCTAGGTAGTAAATTCTTTTCTAGTTAAACTACTGTAAGTAGATTTTTCTCATGTTAAGTGAAGCCTATCCCATTGCCCTAGTAAAGGGAAAACATATCCCTAGTATATATAGTAGTAAAGTGAAAATAGTCTTAATGAGTAAAATATACGGACATCCACCAATGTTTAAAATTCATAGTTTGTCTAAATTGCTGCAGTTATTTAAGGTGCGTCAGATCAAAAACTTTTATGTAAAAGAATCTATAAAATTTTAATGCTACATTACTTGACTATAGTAATTTCCTTTTCTCTCCAGTTTTACAGCTTTCCAAACAAACACAAGTGCTTGTTAGCATTTTATGTAGGACTCTGTGTTTTAATTAAATATGTATTCATTAAAACCCTTTAGGTATTAGCATCACTTTCTTATGTAAGAGAAATAGGTCCAGGATGCTCTCTGAATTATGTTCCGCTTTCAGCCACTCATACAGCTCATTATTGTCACAGACATAATAAGAGTATTATTAATATTTATTAGTACATTATAATGAGTTATTGAAAAAAAATGACTCTCTACCAAAATAGAGACGTCCAGCCAAATGAGATCCAGGCCTTGTGGGACATGAGTGTTGGCAAAGTGTTCTCTGACAGCACATCCCTTTATCAATTGAAGAATTATTAATGATAAGCCCAGCAGTTCTGTGACTGATGAAGAGGCTATGACATTGGGAAAAACCCTGCTTTCAACTAGATAAGGACAACACACAGCACCCCTGCTCTTTGAGTTGACACATTCATATAATTTCCTTGCCATGTATCTAATTATCTTCACAAGACGGGAGGAATGAGGAAAGGTGATGGGGCTCAGAGGACAAAAAGGATTAACCTGCATGACATCAAGCACAGAGGAAGGCTGGATTCTCTAATAAACACTGAATTTAAATCCATGGTCAGAGAAGGTCATTCACTTTAAGTAAAGAACAATAACAATGTAATTTTCTTAATCTCCCATATGATTTTCTTCCATGCATTATATTACCATGCCTCACTTCTTTTGTCTCATTTCATGACTTCTATAATAGTAGCTTTAATATGCTTACTCCTCAATCTCATATTGGCTCTGCTTCAGATCACTTATTGTAGGTAATTAGCTTTAGTGTCTCTGAGTCTGTATTGTCTCAGTCGACTCTGTTCAAGGCAGAGGATTTTTTTTATAAGATTTTGTCTTTGTTCAAAATATAAAAGAATCAGTACAAAATCAATGTCTGCTAAGAAGTATATGTGTTAGTTTGCTCATAATTTCAAGGTACTAATTGCTCTGCTTCATTTCCTTGATTAAAAAACACAAATCCCACAGAATATACTCTGCTTAATTAAAAATAATGAGTGAAGTCAGACTAAAATTAAAAAGAGTAAGGGACTTCTATATAACTTAATCACTAAATACAAAACCAGATGTAAAACAATTCCAAAAAATTAGAGAAAGAATAAAATATTCTTCCAAAGAATGTAGGACAATTGAAATTGTATCATCAGCTTTGCCTCCACCATAACAAATGAAATGATGGTAATAGTAATGATACACCAGCCTTACCCCCCTGCCAAAATGGATATTTCAGAGAATAGAGAAAGGAAGATATAAGGGGACGTCTTGGCATGAAAATATTAAGTTAGTGAAATCAAATGAATCACATGCAAATCCTACCGTTTTTCTGATTTAATTTAATATACATTTCCCTGAAAGGAGCACAGGACTGGATATGTGTTTAGAAAATCCAGAGGGTTTTCATTGTCACTCACATAGAGAGAACCCCACATGCTGTAAGACCAAGTTTAAATCTCAAAAGTGGTATAAAGAAAATCATCACAAAGAGGTGCAGGTTAAAGAGGAGAGAGTTTCTAGAGCTATCTTCACAAGTGTGTCTATTTAGGATAAAGTAAAAGCAGGGGTGGGAACAGAGAAAATGAAACTATTAGATGCTTGTATAATGAATTTTTCTAAATAATAAATAAAATGTTTGAAAATCATGAGGCCTTTTAGGAACGTAGTGCTGAAGTTTAAACTGGAGAAGTACATAGTGAACCAAAATTTTCTTGTCTTCCACCACTACTGAACAGAAATCCTCAATACTTTTCTCTCCATATTTCCCCCTTTGTTGAACAGAACGGTAGTATGAACCATTCAAGAGAAACAATCTATTCAAGCAGTCGTAAATGTTTAGAGTTTGGAGATTTATAAATTGAATTGCAGAATTCTCACTTACAGCACTAGGTCTTCCAGGTTCAGTAAAGAGGACTTCAGTTTAATAAAAGTATATGATATGTGAGAATCTCAATTATGTTCATAGCATCTTTATTTGTGATAGCTAGAAACTGGAAATAACCAAGAAGTCCTTCAACCAAAGAATGGATAAAAACAAACAAACAAACAAACAAACAAAAACTGTGGTACGTTTACACAATGGAATACTTCTCTGTCAAATGGATGGAGCTAGAAAAGAATCCTGAGTGAGCTTACCCAGACCTAGAAAGATGCACAAAGCATTGATTCACTTATAACTGGATTTTAGCCATACAGAATGGCTTACAGGATAACTATCCTACAACCAGCAGACTGAAAGTAACAGGAACATAGACTTTGTTACCTGTTAGAGGGACAATTTTCCCTAGTGGTGCTGCCATATGGGCACCCAGTGCAAGAGGATATGACTGCCTCTCATATGACTGCTGAACCGAAGGGGAATGATATGTAGGGGCATCCCACACCAGAGAAGTAGGATAGGTGGGAGAGGGAGGAGAGAGTGGGAGACCAGGAGAAAAAAAAATAATGGGGATATCCTATACTGTTCATATTTATTTACATTTTAATTTCAATATGATAATAGAAAACTAAAATAAATAATGTAAAGTACAGACAAATATTTAAAAAATAAAATTATAATAAAGAAGCATCACAAACCACCTTTCACATCATGACAATCTCTGCTTTTACACATTGATAACTATATTCACTTATAAAAATATGAACACTTAATTACTCATTCTACAAATTCCTACAACCCCTTTAACCTAACCACTAAACCTATTGATAATTATTACAACTGAAAGCAAAAGGTTTACTATAAATATGGGTTGGAAAAGTTGGGGTTATATAGGGATAGGTGAATTTAATAAAGGAGAAATAAAAATATATGCATGTATGAAGACATCATAAATCCCATGAATTTGCATAATTAATTTACTCATGTGTATTCAGGTTACCTCTCACCAGCAGAACACCTAATAGTAAATTCAATAAAGGATGGGCATAAAAAATGTTTAGTGAACACAATGAGTCGCAAAGAAAAGCAGTCAGTATTGTTAAATCTTCCACATGTAATCAAGAAGTGCTTATCCTTTTGTGTCCAGCTCATTTTATTTAAATTGATACTTTCCAATTCCAACCATTCTGCTGTAAATGGCAGGATTTCATTCGACCTCTCACTCTCTTTTATTTTATATTAATTAGTTGTAAAAAGAAAAACGTTTTATAATGGCATTCTGTCTACAAAACTTACTTTATATTTTTGGTTGTGAGCCTAGTCTTTAATGGTTGAGCCATTTCTCCAGCTCCAAAATTTACTTTAAAACCAGTCAGACTTGCATTACTTTCCCAATCCTTCTTTCCCCTTCCCATTCTTCATTCCTATAAATGCTCCTCTTACCTTTGTTCTTGTTGTTGTTATTATTGTTTTCAGATACCACATATCAGAGAAACATGCTATTTGTGTTATGGGTCTAGCTTATTTTACTTAATGTGATGATTCTGAGTTGCAATGATTTGCTTGCAAAGAACACAATTTTGCTCTTCATTATGAGTTAATAAAAATATTTTTTCTTTATTTATTCATCCCCTGAGCACCTAGATTGATTCCATAGTGACTATGCTGTGGTGAACCTGTGCATGATAGCAAGTGTTTTGTGTTCTGCCTTTTAATTTATCTGTTCTACTTCAAATATAAACAAAGAGGTGGCCTGGATGGGTCCTATGTGTGAAAGGTAAGTTCTTGAAAAGTCTATGTCTATGTTCAAGATTTTGTGACAAATTATTTTTTTATGGTTCCTTCTCTTATAACAACAAATACTATACAAAACAACAGAAATAAATACGCCACACTTATGAGAGTTAAATGGCCCAGCATACTTTCCCAATGTCCACTTTATACATATTTGGCCCCTGACTTTAACATTCTACCATCTAACCATCTCCATGAGTTTAAAGTTCTATATCTAACTCAGCTTTCATACTAACTTGCATCACTATTAAAAACATCTTCTTAGATCCAGAACACCCTCTTGATTCCTAAACAACTCAAAATTTAACTATGAGACTCTAGCTGTCTATTCTTCAACCACCTCAGAGACCTGAGAGGGATAAATATATCTGATTATGTAGGAGTGCAGTGATTCTGTGACATATTGACTGTAGAGAATATCCTTCTTTGGGGAGTGTTAGAATATTGCACAATTAGACCCAAAATGACCTTTGGCTACATAATCCCATTACTAGGTATTTACAAATCATTTTTCTTTCTGATATAAAAATATTTATTAGTGAAATGGTGACCATATTAAACTTTTTTGACACTGTTAGACATTTTAGGAATCTATTTGTTTAATTTATATTGGCATTATGATTCATCTCAATGTCTCTGTTCAACATGAGATCTTATAAAATTATATTATATTTTTCTCTTATCTTCAGAATTTTCCAGCATTACTATTTATGTTATCTTTAATTTAGTACACATAATAGTCAAAGGAACATTAAAAATAATTATATATAATGTCTTTGATATCTCAACCTTATTTTTGAAAATAAAAACATAATTTTAAAACTTTACTGAATTCTAGAAAAATAAGTATATTAATAAAAATTAATATATTTTATAATAAAATAGCCAACTCTCATATATTGGAGGAGTAGAAATTACAATCTATATTGGATTGTGTAGTGGCTATACCAGTTGGCACTTCCACAAATAGTGAATAAAGGCTCCTCTATCTATATATCCTCACCAACATTTGCTGTTTCTTAATTTCTTTTTCTATTTTACTTCTATTGAAATGTTTTTGTCATATAATATATTCTGATATAGTTTATCCTCTTCCAACTACTCCTAGATTCTCTTCACTTTCTCACCCTCTCAAATCTACACACTTTCTTTCTCTCTATCATTAGAAAACAAGTAGGAATTTTAAAAAGAATAATAATAAGGTAAAATAAAAACAAAGAAACTGAAATAGAACAAAACAAACAAACAAGGGGAAAAGTAAAGAAAAGGCACAAAAAACAAATACAGATGCAGAGGTACATACATGCTTACACACAGAAAATGCACAAAAATAAAATCAGAGAACTTAATACTTAAGAAAAAGACCTGTTGGGTGGGGGGAAGATCAGACAAAGCATTATGAGACAAACAAACAAACAAATAACAACAAAACCTCATTACTTCAAAGACACCATTGAGTTCAGTTTGCATTAGCCATCTTCTACTAGATAGGGTCCTGGCCTTAAATGGGCTTTGCATACCCAGTGAGAGTCCTTTGTAGAAATCCAATTTCTTCCTGTTTTTCGAAGATCTGAATGTAAGAACAGCAGCTATTTCTCCAGAACCATGTCTGCCTGCATGTCATCATGTCCCCTGCTGTGATGATAATGGATTAACTCTCTGAAACTGTAAAGAAGCCCCATAGATGCTTTCTTGTATAAGAGTTGCCTTAGTCATGGTGTCTCTTCACAGCAATAGAAACCCAAACTAAGACACTCCCTTTACTCTCTTTCAAATTTATGTCCTATTTTTCATTAGCAGTTATTACAAAATTGTACATATATCCTGCTCAGTCTGCACAATGTTACTCACATGTTTCCAGGTCTCAACATTTAGTACTAGATGACCAACTGTTGTATTCTTTCCTAAAGAAGTCTATTTTTCACACACTCAGTATTCCTTAGTTGCCTGTTGTTCTTTATGTATTGTTGAAATCTCAGGAACTTTCCCTCAGTTAACTTTGTCATGTCTCTTTGTGTTCCTGGGTCAGTTCATGTATAGGAAGTCATATGGGAGAAGCTTGTGATTTACTAGGAGACAGAATTTTATAACAAAGCTTCTGGTCCTCTGGACCTAAAATTTTCTCATCCACAATGTCCCCTGATTCTCATGTGAATGTATGTTTCCTAACTGCATCCATTGGGTCTGAGCTCTAAACCTCTATCTATATTTTGATTTTGTATCTCTATAATGGTCTCTATAGCAAAGACAACTTTTCTTAATAAAGGGTGAGGACTACACTTATCTTTGGGTATAAAGACAAATGTTTAGATTGCTGTTAGGGATAATGCTGGCTTAATAAAATGGTAGTGGCATGCATACCTTGGTAGTAACCAACAACCTTCTATTTGGACATAAAAACTTCTCAACTAAAAGGAAAATATACTTGTTACTGGAAAACTACCCAAATGCTCAGTCCTTGTAAAGTAAGGGATCTTGGAGAAGAACCTACAACTTGGGAGTTTTTTAGGTGGAAGACTTTTTGTTTATAAAATTGGAGATGGACAGAGAAACACAATGGATAGCAAAGAAATTCGGATAATCAAAACAAATTTAAAAAAATTATAATGTACTAGGTTGAAAAACTAATAGAAATGAATTCAATTCTACACATTTCTGGTCCACCAATATTAACCCAAAATGAGGCAAAAATAAACATGCCAATAACAAAGAGGATGACTTTTTTATGGCAAATTCTGTGACAATACCATATTTCCTTTACTTACAGTCACATAAATAATAGCAGTTATAGTTATATCCTTCTAAATTTATTTTATGCATTATGCAGTCAGCTAGTCCATCCACAAAAAGAAATAAAATTTGCTGGTGAGATTCAACTGAGGGAAAGATTATTATATGTGTGATGGCTAAGAGCCAACTGCCTTTTTGTTTGGTAGTTAATGATATCATGGCTTATATTCCCATTCAATCAGATAAGGAATTTATCAAAGGTAAGTAACTCTGTAAAAACATATATAGGAATCTTGGTTGAAGAAAAACAGTCAATGGAAACTACGCACTATTGCATTCACATTTAAAACTGTCAATTTTTCTGTATGTGCATACACCTCTACATACACATGTTCTCCTGTCACATAAATAGAGAAATATCAACAAGTACAAGAAGTATTTTTTTTGTGAGTAGGCCAGAATGACTTTAAAGAGCTATGTAGCTAAGACATTAAATTTCTTATCTTATTGCCATGACCTCGAGTATTGAAACTATACAGGCATGACACCACACCTATTTTACGCAGTGCTGACAGTCGGACTGAGAGCTTTGTGAATCTTAGACAAAGTAGTCTACCAACTAAGTTGTATCTCTTGCCTTTATCTTTCCTCAGTAAAAGTTAATCACTAATGTTTATGGATCAAAATTTCGTGTATAAAACCATTATAACTACTTGTTGACCATAGACTAAAGATTTCCACCAGGGTAGATCTGACTATGTGAGATATATTATGGTTGGCTATAAAATGTGTTTCACCATAATAAATACATCTAATTTCTGAGAATCCTTTCAAGATCAAGGAATTCACAGAAGTCTCTTTTAAGTCTTGATTTCTAATATATTAAAAATATTCCTTCTGTCTTTCATTATACTTTTACTTGGTTGTTATAAAGAATCAAATCAATTCCTAAAGTCAGAAACACCTATCAGAGATGCAAATCTAAAAGGTTTACAACAGTTCACCACTTTCATTACTACCAAATTTGTGATAATTATGTTATTAGTGTTCTTAATAATTTTAATTGTTAATTTTATTTAGATTAAGTGATGCAAAAATTATATGCAATATTAAATAATATATGTATAATTTATAATATAACATGATATACCTAATATACATGTATGCATACTTGAATTTCTTCTCAAATACTAGCTTTAATTCAATAGGGAGAATATATGCTAATACCTAGGCTATTGAATTTTATGTATATACAATATACATACATTTTTATTTCATGAATATATACATACACATATACATTCTTTATGTATATGTATTTGCATTATATATATATATGTTTCTATATCTATATGCATGTCTATCTTGACTGATGAAGAACCTCAGGGACGTGTAAAGCAATTCTATTTCACTATTCATTTTCTCAGGTAAAGCTATTTGTTATATTCATAGGATAAAATAATGTTGCTTTATCATACAATTGTTTTCTATTGCAATAATTACTATTTATAGCAAAGAATATATTTTCCACAGATTCTCCTATTGGTAATGATGATATGCTATTTATCAAGAAGATTTGGTAATTCATGAAATATTTCTTACAGAGCTCTTAAGATAAAAATGTTTCAGTTGCAGAAGAAGTGTAATACAATTCTAAAGAATTTTTATATACTCCTTAACTGTACTGAAAGAAAGAGCATCTGAGTAAAACTAGTGAACAGTTTCATCTGCATTTAAAATGGAAGTTATAATTGGGATTTAATCAATGACTTGGTATATAAAATACCAGAGTGTATCAGATTGGATAAAGTAATGTTTATTAACTGTCTATGGATTGTCCTAACTAAAAACAAGAAAGTCATAACTTTCATTTAGGGTAATGAATTCAATAAAATAACAACATACAACTTAAAGACTATCTTTCATATACCCTGAGATTCCATCTAACACCTGTCAGAATGGCTAAGATAAAGAGCTCAAATGACAGCACATGCTGGCGAGGGTGTGGAGAAAGGGGAACCCTCCTCCATTGCAGGTGGGAGTGCAGGCTTGTGCAACCACTATGGAGGTCTGTCTGGCGATATCTTAGAAATCTTGGAATAACCTTGCCTCAGGACCCAGCCATACCATTTCTGGGTATACACCCAAAGGACCCCTCACGGAGACATAGGGAAGTCTCATCACCTATGTTCATGGCAGCCTTATTTGTAATAGCTAGAAATTGGAAACAACCCAGATGTCCCTCAACTGAAGAATGGATTAAAAAACTGTGGTACATCTATACAATGGAATATTACTCAGCTATCAGAAACAATGAAATCATGCAATTTGCAACCAAATGGATGGATCTAGAGAAGCTCATCTTGAGTGAGCTAACCCAGACTCAGAAGGATGCACATGGCATCTATTCACTTATAGTAGGATTTTAGCTATATCGTACAGGATATCTGTACTACAACCAACACACCAAAAGGAACATGGACATAAACTTTTTTTTTCTTTTCCTTTTTCCTTTTCCTCTTTTTCTTTTTCTTTTTCCTTTTCCCTTTTCTTTTTCCTCCCTTTTTTGTTGTTATTCTTTGTTTTTGTGGGTTTGTGTGTTTGTTGGTCTTTTTTTTAGTATTCCCCCAGTAGCAAGGAGACACCTTTCACTGGCAGTACTGCCTCGTAGGCCCCCGGTGAATGAAGAGGCTCTTGGCCCTCATATGACTCCTGATCTGTGGTGAGAGACTGTTATGCAGGGACACTCCACCCCAGCGGAACAAGACAGAAGGGTCAGGGGGTAGAGCATGGGAGGGTGGGACTGGGAAGTGGGAAAAGAGGACAATGTGATAAGGATGTAACCTGAAGCAACAAACAAACAAATTTATTAATTAAAAAAAAGCAGGTAACAATGCTAAAACATTGTAAATAAAATAAAGGATACAACCTTTCAACCTCGTTTTATAAACCTCCAAGTGTTGAAAAAACATAGAGCTAAGGTAAAATACATGAGAATTGTGGTGTTAACCCATGCCTTTAACTTCAGCAGAGACGGGAGGAGCACCATAGAGTTAATGGTCTTATAAATTCTAGAGTTACAAGGAACAGGGTGGTGAGGGTGCACACCCTTAATCCCATCATTCAAGAAGAGTACACCCTTAATCCCAACACACTAGAGACAGAAACAGGCAGATCTCAGAGCTCAAGGTCAGCCTGATACAAAACAAACTCTAAATAGAGAAAAACTTCGATCCAGGAGTGGTGGAACACATCTTTAATCCCTTCAGATGGGAACCACAGGTCTCTGATCCCAATAATTAGAATGCAGAGACACACACATAGGATTTGGAAAGACTTAAGTTTAAAAGCTACTTACAAAAGGCCTACTCAATACAAACAAATTGTCCTTTGAGATCTCAAAATATATACACTAAAGCTGGTTTAGCTCCAAAATAACAAAATAATTTCTTCTTTAACCCAGATTGAAAGATAACACTTTATATATTGTCAAAAAACCAAATTTGCTTCAGGAGAAATATTACCTAGCTCCCCCCCACAAAAAAAAGAGGGTAATTGTCCCAGAGTTAGGATTAGGGCAGGGCTTTGTTCTTATAGTTCCAGGAGATCAAAGCATCCATTCAAGGAACCCAGGGACAACTAGACAATGGAAACCTCAGCAGAAAACAGAATCAGACACCAAAGAAGACGAGTGACCCAGTTGATTCAGGCTGACAGACTTCCTCAATAGCTGTTTCCATCAAAAGCCTACAACAACAATTCAATATCGCTAAGACTGTTCAGCTCTACACAATGTCCCAGCCAGAACCTCAGTAAAGCCTGCAAGATCAGCTTCTGCCTACAAACTCCTTAGGACATCTAAACAGCTGAGAATAGAAGGACTGAACATAAAATTATTGTACTAACCTTTTTAACCATTTTTCCCTTTTGGTTCAGGCCCCAAACAGGTTTAATATGACCCAAATCAGCAGGAAGTCATTTTAAGAGACCGAAGTCCCATGCCCAGAGGGTGGGGAGGGTGTTTCTCCGCTCCCCCCCCCTTTTGGTTATTTGAAGGATAACTGAATACTCTGTTATTTAGGGGAAGAGATTACAAGCTGTTAAATGTCCCTGTTTAATGGGTTTTGGAGGTTAGACTCAGGGACTTCCTACTTTTCCTTTTCTGTATCCTTCTTTCTCTCCTATGTAGGAGTGCATGGACTTGAGAAAAATGAGACATAGACATAGCACAGGAAGGACCAAGAAAAAGGGACAGATTATTGAATATGCCTTTATACCTTTGTATATTGATACAAAATTAGTAGTATATTTGGCTAAAGTGGTATTGACCATTGTTTATTGTGCAAAAATAAGATCGTATTGGACTACATCGGTATTGATCTTTGTATATTGATACAAAATTAAGATTATAATTGGCCACAATATTATTGACCCTTGTATATGGACGTAATATTAAGATTGTATTGGGCTACATAGGCATTGATCTTTGTATATTGATACATAATTAAGAGTATATTTAGCCACAATTGAATAGATCTTTGTATATTGATACAAAATTAAAGGTAATGCTTCCTAATGGTATCATACCTAGAGATACTTAAAAATAAAATGTGAAGCTCTGGCCTCTTGATACCAACCGTCTAAGACTGTTTAGGATAGTTAAGAAAAACAAACTCCTAGTCATGCAAACATGTCACTTTGTTAGCTACTATGACAGTCTGTCACAGATATTCTCTAAACTACTCAGTAATCAAGTTGTTAAGAGACAAGCAACATTTGCTTATCTAAATACAAGAGATGGATAGGGCATCTTCAAAAACCCCAAGAGATCTGCAGAATATGGCATTCAAAGATGTTATCTTAAATTAAGATTTTTTTTTGATATTGAGACATATCAGCTCCTGACAGCACCCCTATTCTATTCCAAGTAAAAGATAAGCATCGAAGAATCTCCAGTGTGAGATGGTTGAATTAGTGGCAAGCCTATCTCTTGGCATGTAAAAACTCCTTTCTTCAACTGCAGACATACTGCTGTCCAAAAAGGACAAAACTTGGTAGCCGGGAAGTTGACAGCCTAGCTCTGCCAAGACAGGTTAGGTAAGTCCTTCATAATTCCTGCTCTACAATCAATGTCTGTCAGAGAAACAGAACCAAAAGGCTGAAGACTGATGCTGGAATGTGTGGAGAGAAAAGGGGAACTGTCCAGGCAGTCACTGGTTTGTCATTTCTTAGTATTGAAAGCTGCAGGCCCTGCACTTCCTATATAATCAGATATATTTATCCCTCTCAGGTCTCTGAGGTGGTTGAAGAATAGACAGCTAGAGTCTCATAGTTAAATTTTGAGTTGTTTAGGAATCAAGAGGGCATTCTAGATCTAAGAAGATGGTTATAATAGTGATGCAAGTTAGTATGAAAGCTAAGTCAGTTATAGAACTTTAAATTCATGGAGATGGTTAGATGGTAGAATGTTAAAGACAGGGGCCAAATATGTATGAACTGGACATTGGGAAGGTATACTGGGCCGTTTAACACTCATAAATGTGGCATATTTATTTCTGTTGTTTTGTATAGTATTTACTGTTATTAGAGAAGGAACCAAGTTGGACTGAAAGGGGAAGCTGTTGGGGGGAAGAGGGTGGAAGGGTGGGACAGGAAGGGGGAATTGGGAAGGGTTTGTGACTGAGATGTAACTTGAAGAAAAAAAAATAAAGTATTTAATAAAAAATAAATAAATAAATAAGGACAGGGAATGTTCCTGATCCTGAACCCTCTCTGTAGGGAGTTAGATTAATTAAATTAGATTTAGAAAATGTCTAGGGGTTCCTGATACAGTCTCTTAATTCAGGGCATGAAGATCAACTTGACTGTGAGTGATTAGCTTATCAGCTTGTGGAAAAACAAGGATGAAGTCAGGTGAAAACAGGAAACTTAATGGACTGAAAAACAAGATTGAAGCCAGGAAAAACAGGAAAGACTTAATGGACAAGAAACAAAGTATTTGGCCTGGCATTGGTTTCAGCTGCTAAGTGGGCAGAGCCCAAAGTAAGCTGAAACAGGTGGAACAAGGAGAGATCCCATTTAATGACAGTTAATGGAGCCCCATCCTAGAGGGGCCCCATGCTAGAGATCTCAGATGCTAGCGAGTCCTGATAGAGAAAGTGCTGGTGAACTGATGGCCAGATCTCCTGAGGCAGAAAGAAGCTGGTGAGCAAAGAAAGCCTCAGCAAGACAGCAAAAGACCAAAGACTAAACTCTGTGGCTCCACTTTTGCCTGGAGGGGTTTGATCTGTCCAAACAGTGGCCTAAAGGAAACTGTGGCTGGCTTTAAGGACTGAGGCAGAGAGGGAGAGTTGCTGATACAAAGGAAATAAGTTGGCCTACAGACAGCTGGGGTCTCCCAGAGAGAAGAAAGCCTTAAGCCTTATTTAAGGTGAGACTGCCATAGCCAATCCGTACGAATCTACATCTGAGATATTCCAGAAAAAAGACTGCTAAGTGCGTTAAAGAATCTACAACAGAGACTGTGATCCTGACGACTGAGGAGCTGCCCCAGAGACTGTATCCTTCTAAAAGGTTAGGAAAATAGTTGTAATAATTATCAATAGGTTTAGTGGTTAGACTAAAGGGGTTGTAGGAATTTATAGGGTTAATAGTTAAGAAATTGTTGGTATTTGTTGTAAGTGAATATTGTTAATGAATAAATACTTAATAATTTTATAAAAAAAAATAATGCCACTAGTAAGCTGGCCATGGTGATTCACAACAATGAAACCAGTACTCAACTGGATGAGGTAGGAGAATGCCTGAGGATTCCAGGCAGCCTGAGCTATATACTAAGTTCCCCAGGGTTGTATGAAGAGCATGAATGAATGAGAATCATACTGACAGAAGTATGGACTAATTTACTGTCAAGTCAAGGCATTGTGTTGGAGGAGGGTCTAACACATTGATTCTGAAAGGCTGATTTCAGTGCTGAGATCTGATTACCACCCCTTCTGAGACATTCTCTGATTGGTTAATAAAAGTCACTGATGGCCAATTAGCTGGGCAGAAAGAGTATAGGAAGGTGGGACTTCCTGAGACAAAAATACGAACCCTGAGTTTTACACAGAGGAATCTCTCTTTCCACCAGGAGACACAGAACCAGACAAACATGTCTCAGAGCTCTGGAAAGGTACAGCAGTTCACATGGCTGTTTGGGATTAGGTGGTCTGGGTTAATTTAGATTAGCTAGTTGAGAATCTGCCCAGCTAAGGGCTAAACGTTGAAAAATTAAAAGGTCTTGGTATAATCCATTATTGGGAGAAAGGCTGCTGTGGATTTCAGATTGAAAGGCATACAGGCTTCCAGTCACTGGCTTCACAGCAGGCCCTGGGAGCTACCCTGCCATGTCACCTCTGGCTGTTCCACTGGCTTAATATAACAGTTTAAAGTTATTAACAAATATCCAGCAGCTGCCCTGCCAAACCACCCCACCAAGCCTATTGGCTTCTAAGGTAAGTCAGGCTTGCTGATCTCCCACCAGGCCCGCCAGCTGCTCTGCTGGACTAATATAACAACTTATAGTTTAAATGAAGATATTAGTTAACAGAGTTTAGGTTGCAGGTAAAGAAGTCCAGTGCTTTTTCCCCAGGACAAGTTAGGCCAGCAGTTAAGGTAAGTCAGACCTACTGGCCTCTATAGAATAGATTCTAACAGTTCCATGTAGTATTTTGAAATTCACTCCAACTGTAAAAACTGATCTATAGTTTGGAGATGTCCCAAAGTGCAGAAGTTTCAACATTTCCTTAATTGACTGTTGGAAGTAGTTAAGTTACATGTTTGAGAATGCCAACATGGAAGAAATGGACAAAAGAAATTTTTCTCATGAGAAACACAAACTGGAAAGAAAAAAATTACATAAAACAAATAACTGGCACATTTGGAAGAAAGTGTCATCAGAAGGATAGAACATGTTATTTGAGACTATCAGATAATCAATAAAACATTAGGCATTTTAAGTAAAAAAATAATTATAGGACGCCATCCAGAATGGCAGACACTGTGCTGTTTAAATGTTAATTTTGGAATTTTAGTTTAAGAATAGATTGCAGATTTGGAAGAGAAAAAAAAAGAACAGAGAATGTATGAGAAATTCGAGAATGTACATCTGACAATGCACCAATGCGGTCAAATTCTGGGAGTAGAGCCAACACACTCAAACTTAAAGCAAGATTCAGGGAAACAACTGTATGCACAGTACATGTAGATTGAAAAAAAGAGCTGTGAGGCAGAAGGATTGTGCACACATCCTTTTTTTCATATTTTAATTATAACATTTTTCTCTTCTCTTCCCTCCTTTCAAATCCTCACATGTGCCCCCTCCCAATTCTCCTTCAAATTCATAGTGTCCTTTTTCACTTTTGGGTAGTCATCTTGGTGAGACTTTATGGGTGTATCTTCATACATTACTAGGAGAGACAATCTTACATCAAACTCCATGATCTGTCTCTTAAAGTCTTTCTGCCCCCTGGTTCATAATGTTCCTTGGGCTTGTTTGGCAGAAAGTTGATTAAATGTATCCACTGGGACTGGGCTCCAGAACTCTGACTGTTAACTGGCTATGTCTTTCTGGACTGACCACTGTTGGTTGCAAAGAGAAATTTCCGTAAAGAGGGGTCATCTTTTATTACTTTATTTTTGTATTTTCATTTGTTTTTAATATATCCTGACTGCAGCTTCTTCTTCCTCCCTGCCACCCAGCTCTCCCCTTCACTCTCCCCCAGACCAATTCCTCTTCCGTTTCTCTTGAAAAAAAAAAAAAAAGAGCAGGTTTCCCATGGATATCAGCAGAACAGGGCATAACAATATACAATAAGACTAGGAACAAACACTCTGCCAAAATTGGGCAAGGCAACCCAATAGGAGAAAGAGTCCCAAGAGCAGACGAAAGTCAGAGAAACACCATACTCCCACTGTTAGGATTCCCACTAAAACACCAAGCTAACAAGCCTCACATATATGCAGTGGTCCTAGTACAGACCCACACAGGGTTTGTGATTGTCACTTCATTCTCTGAGAGCCCTAGGAGGCCTGCTTAGTTGATTCTATGGCCTGTGTTCTCGACTCCTCTGACTACAAGTCTTCCTCTCCCTCTTCCTCAGGGTTCCCCGAGCTGCAAGGGGAGGGCCCTGTTAGAGATCTCCAATTTGGGCTCTCTTTCCACATAATGTTTTACTGTGGGTTTCTGTATCTTCTCCCATCAGCTGTCACCAGAGGCCTCTCTGATGAAAACTGAGGTAGGAACCAATCTATGAGTATTGCAGAATATCATCAGGAATCCTGTTATTGATATGTTCCCCCCTCTATCCCAGGTGTGTGGGATATCCAGCCTCTGGTTCCTTGTCATTCAGCAGTGTGGTGCATGGGGTCCCTTTTGTGATGAAGGGCTCAAATTGAACCAGTCATTGGTTGACCACTCCTACAAGTTCTGTGCCTCCATTGTCCTAGCACATCTCACATCTTGAGAGCAGGATAGACTCTAGGTTACAGATTTTGTGGCTGGAAAGGTGTCCCAGTCCCACCACTGGAAGCCTTATCTGGTTACAGAAAATGGCCAGTTCAGGATCCACATTCTCCACTACTAAGGGTCCTTACATTTTAATACTTAAAAGAAAAAAAAGAAACTTACAAACTATTACTTTTTTATATCACCAAGTAACATTTAAAAATGTCTTGTATCTTCTTCCAATCTACACATTTCTTTCCCCTTTAAATTTTATTTGCATAAAATTTTGCCTGCATAAAATAACCCATTGAATCCAGCCAGTGCTGCCTGTATGTCCTTGTTGTAGGAACATCTAGCAAGTATGGGTAATATACCAGTGTTAATCCTATAACGAAAGTGATTCTCCTGACCTCTAGAAGCCATCAGCTGCCATGAACCCCTCAACTAGGGACAGGACTCTCCACGCTGTATTATTTTGCATGTGCGTGTCTGTGCATGATTGTGTGTGTGTGTGTGTGTGTGTGTGTGTGTGTGTGTGTGGCTGTATGTGGGCATGTTTATGTAGCACATGAAGAGCACATGATATTGGGCACAGGATCATCTGGAACTGGATTTACAGAAGGTTATATACACTGAATCTGTGAGTTCTACAGAAGAAGTAAGCACTCTTAACCACTGAGACATTTCTCCAGCCATCATTGCTAGAATTTTTAACAGACTTAATTTTGTGTGGGTTTTTTGAAAATTATCCCAGCTGTTCTGAGCTCCTGTGTACACCATCCATGTCATCTGCAGAAAGCAATATTCCCCAGCTCTTCTCTACTCTCTGGCTCCTTCCATTTCTCTTCTGCTATGTTTCCTGAACCTTGGGGAAGTTGACCTAGGTATCCTGTCTCATGACTGAGCAGTCACAGTCACTGGACTTTGAGCAGTTTGGCATCTCTGTATAACCTACTCCAATAGGAGACTTCTCTGATTAGTTTTTATGGATAAAAAGTAAAGATTTAGAAGTAATTTTGACAATATAATAATTTAGCAAAATAACATCAAGTTTACCCACCTGGGCCTATGACTTCCCTAGCATGGGTTTTCATCGTGTTTATGGTACCAGGCATGAATTTCCTCTTGTGGATCAGGCCTCAAGCACAATCAAGAGAGTAATTAGATATTCCCATTAATAAGTCCTGCCGGTATTGCACCAGTGGGGAAATGCTTTCTAATAGATCAGACTTGTAGTGTGCATGTCCAGTGCTTGTGAAGAACACTGATGGCTTTTGTGCGCTAGCAGTCTGCATAGTCCCTTCAAGAACTTTTTAAGGTAGCCAGCATTAAGAGCATTTCCTGATTAATGGAAGGTGATTTCTCTTACAATAGGGTCTAGTTATTGTGGGTGAACCAGAGAGATAGTAGCCTATGTTGATTTGTATTCTTTGGGAGTTATAAAGCCTGACACTGAGATTTCTATATGATAAGCCATAATCTCTGGCAACAGCATTGTTAATTCATGCAGGGTAGTATCTCTTTCAACCGTTTGTTGTTGTAGTAGTTTATTCATCTTAAGAGCTAGTTGGATTTCATATTTGTTTTTCATGTCCTTAGTTTTGTTTAATCGGTTCCTCTGTCTACTCTTTCCCCGAAACCCCAGTTCTTTGCCTGTTTACAAAGCTCCCAGTACTCATCTTTTCCCAAATTCATTTATATTACATATGTCTTACTATTTGCTTTTACATACTTTACTTGGATTGTATGATTTCAGGTTTCTGGGTGACTTATTCATGAACACTTCATTTTGGTTAACCCCTCCCCCACCCCATCATTCTCCAATCCCTATATTCTACTTTCTGCTTAAATTCTTCTAACCCTAGTTTTTTTTTCCTTAAGATTCCATTTTAATCCAATCTAAATGTCCATCATTGAGAATAAAAATGACAACATACACTGGCATGAATTTAGGAAGAGGGGAACCCTAATTAACTGATGGAAAGAGTTTAAAGTAATGCAGCTACTTTGGAAATCATTCTGGAGCTTTCTTCAGAACCTAAAAATAGAAGTACCATATGATCAAGCTATATCAATCACAGGCTTATGGCTCTTTTATGCCTACTTTACATATCATTACAGGGACATTGAACTTCCATGTTCATTTCTTCTCTATAAATAATCGCTAAGAAATGGAATCAACCTAGATGTCAATCAGTTGAATAACTGATAATGAAAACGTATTGCATTTTCATTTCAATATTGTGAGACATTACTCAGCTGTAAAGAAACATGATAATTATGAAAATTATAGGTAAATGGACCACGTGTGCTACCACCCCCCAATTGTGCACACTTTGGGAAGAAAAGCCCATGTTACCAGGAGGAACAAAACCTGAAGCTCCCTCGACTCTAGCATTAGAAGGTCCTAAACAGACTTCTGGAACTGGTACAAAGGTGTGCTGCCAGGCTGCCAACAGATCAGAGAGTCATTTGTTCTAAGAGATGCTTCAGAGCTGCTGGTACATTGCCAGGAGATTGTCACCAGCTCCTAAAGGCTCTTGCTGAATGTTCAACATCTGTGAGGCATGTATATACAAGCAATGCCTTCCATATGCACCCAGGTAGAGTGTACCAGAGAGGCTCTGGATAAGAGGAAGAAGATGTGTTAAACTGTACAAAGCTCAATCTTGGAAAATAAAGGCAGCGTATGAAGCTGCTAGATTATAACATACTCCTGAAGTTTAGCATATAATGATCCTTGCTCAGGGCCATGCACTGAACAAATTCTTTAGGGACTTTGTATAAACATATATCTCTGTCTTCTTTGTTTTATTGAATAAAAATAACTTTATTGGAATAGATTCCTGAAGAAAACCATCATGCAGGTAAGTAAAGTTAGCCGAACACAATAAAATTATAATTGATAGTAAAACTGTAAAACACTAATTGAAGCTCCATGCCTTCAGAATGGCTACTGTTTACTATTAAAGAACTTCACTGAAGCATAGAGATTGTGTTACTGGGCAAGTGTTTATTTGAGGGACTACCTTAACATGACTTTTTTTGGACTGGCTTTTTAGGCACTCATCCCTCTTGAAGAAGAGAAAGAATATCTCAACCCACAAAAAACCCAACCAGAAAGATAGAAGTCTAAGGAATGACAGCCACAAAGGATCCCCCCCCCTTTAAATTCAGGTACCAGTCGTATTCACCACACTTTGAAATGAGCAAGAACTGAGAATGCTAATGTATAACATAGAATTATTAACATAGCATCAACGTGGATCCTAATGACTTTATCACTATGACAATAGACTATTGTATCTGTCAGCACTCAACAGAAAATGATCCTTCTGCTGTAGATAACAATTAACAGAAAGATCCCCAAACTTTCTAAGTACAGAGAATAATACACTGTGTAATGCTCAGCTCTAAATGAGAAGTCTATTCTACACCCTTTCTCCCAAAGCTCATGAATTCCCACAGAGAATAGGATAGAAAGACTTTAAAAGCCATATGAAGTAGATGACAACAAGAAAACGATATTTTCTGAACACAGCAGGGCAGTTGCCTGTATTAATTTATAGCAAGAGACAGCATGCACAAGACCTGTGAAGGCTCAAGCCAGACAAAATTCCAGCAGGGAAAGAGGAGATGAGCATCAAGTCCTGCTACTAACTATTGGCAACTTCTTCTCTGAACTGCTCAGAGAGGAAACATAGGTTGTCTTTAGGGACCTTTGGTAGTTTGGCCACCCTCTAGCAAAAGCTCTACATCCAGGAGTAAATGGATAGCCCAAACTGAATTTCAATGTTATAAGAAAAACTTTTTAATTAAAAAAAAACTAGAAATAAAGGCAAAAATATAAAATAAGTGCAACTTAGTGATTTTATAATTTTCCTCTCAGAACTTCATAGGACATCATGTTTTAGATGTATTAACACCTGATCAATGTGAACACAGGAAGATCCCTAGTATATTCTTGCTAATAAATGTAGAAATGTTTTAATTCAACTTCTTACTTCTTCCTCTTTGTGTCACCTGGGTGTGTTTCTGTATGTATTTGGGTCAGGTGAAAATCTTGTGTCGCTCTCCACAGAAAGACTAAATGCCTCCTTTGAGTCAAAGTCTCTCACTGGTCTGGAGCTGAATAGCAAGCCAGACTAGCTGCCAGGGAGCCTCAGGAACTTGCCCATCTGCACCTTCAAAGCACTTTCAAAAGCCCTGGGCAACAGGCCTGACAATTTTACTATGTTCTGAGGATTGAATTCAGGTTCTCCTGCTTGTGAAGCAAGCACTTTGCACACTGTTCCCTATGACTCAATTTCTTTTTTTACTCATATATTTTAAGTTTTTCTGCATTTGATCTAAAATATTGTCAATCTGGAATCTTAATATGAATATAATATAAGGAAATAATAAAGAGTGTTGACTTTCTCAACTCTGGGGGTGTTTATAAATAGTCTCAGTATAGATGAATAGGACAGAGATAAATGCATCAATATAATAGAAGCCCTGACTCAGAGGCTGAGATGAGCATGCTGTGATTTGTCTCTTTTATAGGTATAATTTTCATAAACTGGGTTTAGTTAAGGTGAGTAGTTGAGAAAATAACTAAATGAAACGTTTGTGACTTAAAATGTGAATCAATGGATACTTACTGGTAGAGGCTTCAAGGGATAAGGAAAAATAATGAGTTTAATTCACATCTGACCTGCATCTGCTCTGCGTAATATAAATAATTGATCTCCACTCTGCACAGACATAATTATCTGTCTTCACACTCCTTTCAAAAGCTTTTCATCCACACATATGGGTAACTTAGAGAAAATTGAGCACTCATAACAACTTAACCAAATTGCATGTTAGTTATAATTGTGACCTACAATTAGAAGAGTCAAGAAAAGTTATTTTAAAGCTCTCTCAGGAAAATTCAAAGTATATATGTTTGTTACATTCATTGAAATCTAAAGTATAAACTAATCACCCTTTATTCATGTTCCAGGATAATTACAAGACGACATACTGGAGAACTCGGGCTCTAAATATGGGTAAATTGAGATTTGGGAAGAGGAGAAGAGGGGGAAGACTTTAGAGAAGGGAGTTTGCAGCACTGAATAATGAATTAATCTTGAAGGAAGACCCCTACAGAGTACTCCGGGATCTATGTTTGCTTTGCTACTTATAACTGATGCATGCTGAAATTGCTGCTGAGTCTAATGGCCTATTGATGAACTCCCAATTCTTGGTGCTGTCCACCAAACATCTACTTATCTCATGTCTTATATAGCTATTTCAAAGAAAGAGGTATAGATGATGCAATAATGTAAGGTTTTAAAAATGTATGCGTGGGAAACAGAACAGACAAGGGGTAACTTTCAGTAGTCCCGAGAGAAATAAAAAGCAATGGGAGGCTAGAACACCAAAAGAAAACTATTTTTAGGACATAAATAAATACAAAAAAGCATGTCAAAATCAAAATCTAAAATTGTAGCATATATTCTCTGAATAGAAGCATAGCAAAACTAGTTTAAATAGACATTTTAGAACATCAAAAACTAAGTCAACTATATACCTGAGTAGAAATATTCTCCATTTACTCAAGAGTTATGAAATGTCATAGGAATCATAGAAGAAAAACTGATTATTGCCACTTATAACAGTAAAATTTGAGTAATTTAAAGTGTTTAACCTAGTTCATCCCCATCAATTCATTCATTCAATAAGCATGTATCATGCTCACCTTGTATCCAAAGCACAGGATCATGTTCTTAGGATAAAGAGGAAAAGAAAAAGATACCATTATTTCCTTAGGTTCAAAACTAGGAACAAGAATACTTCATGTAATTATTTTAACATGCATACAAAATGAAATCATTGAAAAGGAAGAGAAAATGGTTGTTAATTTAGTCAGAAAAGAGATTCATTAGAAAATGGTAATATACAATGCAATAAAGCAAGACTAAATTACGAAGGAGTAAGAAAAGCAAAATCTTATATTTGTAAGGCCAAAATTGATTTGAAAAACATGGCTGAACATGGACAGGGAGGAGATCGCTACAGCCCATGAAGCAAACTGCATGACAATGAAATATACATTTTGTAACATATGATAAAGAAATATATGTGCATCATAATGATTGTATGTATGAAAAGATGAGATTAAAGACCATCTTTTATACATATATTTACCTTAGAACAGCCTGATTGAAGTCGACAGACTTTGAGACATTTCCAGGGCAATAAGAAAGAGATGCTGAGTGAGAAAAAAGAAGTGCGAGTATTGGAGGAAATTTATGCTTCATGATTAAAATGATGGATACCAGTCAAATCTGCATAAACAGGGGAGTGAAACATTAAAGTATTATGACTCAGATACAAGTCAATATGTCAGTTAAATAAAAAAGATCTCAAAGACGTAAAAGAATTAGTGAAATGGGAATGAAAAAGAAGGTGAGTTAAAACATGGGTCGGTGATTAAAGAATGGGCTGTCTGATATTAAGGTTTCAAAACTGGAAACATAGATGATGGATGTCATAGTGCAAACTTAGAGGTCTTTAGTGGGAGCAATATGATGAATGAAAGTTAAAGACACTTTTTTTAATAATTTATTTTTTATTTCTTCAAGTTACATCTCAATCACAATCCCCTCCCTACTCCCCCCTCCAGTCCCACCCTTCCACCCTCCTCCCCCTCAACCCCCCCATCCTCTTCCCTTCTTTTTTTTTTTAGTTTATGGTATTTCTTTTTTCCCCCCAACAGCTCTCCCTTTCAATCCAAAAAATGGTTCTTTTTCTTATAACTATAAATACAATACAAAACAACAGAAATAAATAGGCCACAATTATAAGAGTTATATGGCTTAGCATACATTCCCAATGTCCAGTCCATATGTATTTGGCACCTGACTTTAACATTCTACTATCTAACCATCTCCATGTGTTTAAAGTTCTATATCTAACTCAGCTTTCATACTAACTTGCCTCATAATTTTAAAAATATCTTCTTAGATCCAGAACACCCTCTTGATTCCTAAACAACTCAAAATTTAACTATGAGACTCTAGCTATCTATTCTTCAACCACCTCAGAGACCTGAGAGGGATAAATATATCTGATAGAGTTCAGAAAGTTGAGAAGTGTGGAGAAGTGAACTGAGGTGAGGAGATTGTCAGCAAATGGAAGAAGGTATTAAGAGATGACAGCATTGTTATTTCTCAGGCCAGAGGACCTAAAGTTCTTTTGAATAAACACAAAGTGTTTTGAAGTTTTCCAGCGAAGACAAAAGTATCTGTTTCTTGTACCTTCTAGCCATGAAAGTATTGCTTTGAAAGAAAAATACAGAACTGCTTGAGAAAGTAGGCAGAAGTTAGACCTCCCCTTAAATACTCAGAACTAAATATTAAGTAGTCAACAGAATATAATTCTATCATAACCAAAATTCAAAGAATCTGTGCTCCTTCATAACTGTAAAATGTGGGAAACTTCAACACTTCACTCACAACAATGGACAGGACATCAAGACAGAAACTGAGCAGGGAAATAATGAGTCTAACAGAGATCATGAACCAAATGGACATAACACATATCTACAGAACGTTTCACCCAAACACAAAAGAATACACCTTCTTCTCAGCACCTCATGGAACCTTCTCCAAAATCGACCATATAGTTGGCCACAAAGAAAGCCTCAACAGATACAAGAAAATTGAAATAACCCCTTGCATCTTATCAAACCACCATGGAATAAAGCTGAACTTCAACAACAACAGAAACAACAGAAATCCTACACACTTGGAAATAGAACAACTCTTTACTGGATGACTACTGGGTCAGGGAAGAAATAAAGAAGGAAATTAAAGACTTCTTGAAATCCAACTAAAATGAAGGCACAACATACCCAAACCTATGGGACACAATGAAAACTGTGCTACAAGGAAATTTCATAGCACTAAATGCCTTAAAAAAGAAAATTGTGGCCGGGCGGTGGTGGCGCACGCCTTTAAGCCCAGCACTTGGGAGGCAGAGGCAGGCGGATCTTTGTGAGTTTGAGGCCAGCCTGGTCTACAAAGCGAGTCCAGGACAGCCAGAGATATTCAGAGAAACACTGTCTCGAAAAACCAAAAAAAAAAAAAAAAAAAGAAAATTGTGACAGCTCATATTAGCGAATTAACAGCTGAACTGGATGAATTGGGGGGGGGGGAGCAAACACTCCCAAGAGGAGCAGAAGGCAGGAAATCATCAAGCTTAGAGCTGAAATCAACAACTTAGAAACAAAAAGATCAATACAAATAATCAATGAAACCAAGAATTGGTTCTTTGAGAAAATCAACAAAATAGACAAATCCTTAGCCAAATTAACTAAAAGGCAGAGGGAAAAAAACCCAAATCAACAAAATCAGAAATGAAAAGGGAGAAATAACAACAGATATGGAGGAAATCCAGAGAATCTTTAGGTCCTACTTTAAAAAACTATACTCCACCAAATTTGAAATGAAACCATTTAAGTGAAATGGACAATTTTCTCAATTGATTCCACCTACCGAAGCCAAATCAAGATCAGGTTAGCAGATTAAACAGCCTTATAACCCCTAAGGAAATTGAAACAGTCATTAAAAATCTCCCAACCAAGAAAAGCCCAGGGCCAGATGGTTTCAGCACAGAATTCTACCAGACCTTCAAAGAAGACCTAATACCAATACTCTTCAAACTCTTTCACAAAATAGAATCAGAAAGAACAATGCCAAAATTCATTCTTTGAGGCCACAGACACCCTGATTTCTAAACCACACAAAGACGCAGCAAAAGAAGAGAACTTCAGACCAATCTCCCTCATGAACATAGATGCAAAAATACTTAAGAAAATACTGGCAAACTGAATCCAAGAACACATCAAAAGTATCATACACCATGATCAAGTAAGCTTCATCCTAGGAATGCAGGGATGGTTCAAAAAACGAAAATTGATCAATGTAATTCACCATATAAACAAGTTGAAAGAAAAAACCACATGATCATCTTGCTAGATGCAGAAAAAAAGTATTTGACAAAATTCAACACCCCTTCATGCTAAAAGTTCTGGGGAGAACGGGCATACAAAGACCATACCTAGAAATAATAAAGGTAATATACAGCAAGCCAATAGCCAACATCAAATTAAATGGAGAGAAACTTGAAGCATTTCTTCTATACTCAGGGACAACACAAGGATGTCCACTTTCATCATATCTCTTCAATATAGTACTTGAATTTCTTGCTAGAACAATAAGATAACTAAAGGAGATCAAGGGGATACAAATTGGAAACAAAGAAGTCAAATTATCCCTATTTGGAGAAGATATGATAGTATACATAAGCAACCCCAAAAATCCACCAGAGAACTCTAATAGCTGATAAACACCTTCAGCAAAGTGGCTGGATACAAAATTAATTCAAAATTTCAGAAGCCCTTCTTTATACAAAAAATAAATGGGCTGAGAAAGAAATCAGGGAAACAACACCCTTCACAAATAGCCACAAACAATATAAAATACCTGGGGTAACTCTAACCAAGCAAGTAAAAGACCCGTACAACAAGAACTTCAAGTCCTTGAAGAAAAAAATTGAAGAGACCATCAGAAGATGGAAAGATCTCCCATGCTCATGGATAGGTAGGGTCAACATAATAAAAATGGCCATCCTACCAAAAGCAATAAACAGATTCAATGCAATTCTTATCAAATACCAACACATTTCTTTATAGACCTGGAAAAAGCAATTCTCAGTTTCATATGGAACAACAAAAAACCCAGAATAGCTAAATCAATCCTGTACAATAAAAAAAAAAAAAATCTGGAGGTATCACCATCCCAGATTTCAAGCTGTACTATAGAGCAATAGTAATAAAAACAGCATGGTACTGGTATAAAAACAGACCAGTAGATCAATGGAATTGAACTGAAGACCCAGAAATGAACCCACACACCTATGGTCACTTAATTTTTGACAAAGATGACATAACTGTACAATGGAAAAAGAACAGCATCTTCAACAAATTGTGATGGTCCAACTGAATGTCGACATGTAAAAGAATTAAATTAGATACATATTTATCACCTTGTACAAAACTTAAGTCCAAGTGGATCAAAGACCTTAACATAAGGCCAGATACACTAAATCTACTAGAAGGAAAAGTGAGAAAAAAACCCTCAAACTTATAAGCACAGGTGACAACTTCCTGTACAGAACACCAACAGCTCAGGACCTTAGACCAACAATCAATAAATGGGATCTCATGAAACTTAAAACCTTCTGTAAGGCAAAAGACACTGTCATTCTAACAAAATGGCAGCCTACAGATTGGGAAAATATCTTCACCAACCCCACATCTGACAGAGGGCTAATATCCAAAATTTACAAAGAACTCAAGAAATTAAATGCCAAGAAACCAAATAATCCAATCAAAAAATGAGGAACAGAGCTAAATAGAGAATTCACAAAGGAGGAATTCCTAATGGCTGAGAGACACTTGAAGAAATGCTCAGCATCATTAATGATCAGATGAAATGCAACTCAAGAGGACTCTTGAGATTCCATCTCACACCTGTGAGAATGGCTAAGATCAAAAGTGCATATGACAGCACATGCTGGCAAAGTTGTGGTGAAAGGGGAATCCTCCTCCATTTCTGGTGGGAATGCAGACTTGTGCAACTACTATGGAGGTCAGTCTGGCAATATCTTAGAAAACTCAGAATAGCTCTGCCTCGGGACCCAGCCATACCACTTCTGGGTATACATCCAAATGATTCCTCATGGAATCACAAGGAAGTTTCCTCATCTATGTTCATAGCAGCCTTATTTGTAATAGCTAGAAACTGGAAACAAACCAGATGTCCATCAACCAAAGAATGGATTAAAAAACTGTGGTACATCTACACAATGGAATACTACTCAGCCATCAGAAACAACGAAATCTTGCAATTTGCATTGAAATGGATGGAACTAGAGAAGCTCATCCTGAGTGAGCTAACCCAAACCCAGAAGGATGCACGTGGCATCTATACAGTTATAGTCAGATTTTAGCCATATAGTACAGGATATCTATACTACAATCAATGCACCAAAGGGAACATAACTTTGTTTCCTGTCAGTGAGACAGTTTGCCCTAGTAGTGCTTCCTTATATGGTTCCAGTGTATGAGGAGGCTCTTGGTCCTCATATGACTGCTGAACTGGGGTGGAGGACTATTATGTAGGGACACTCCACTCCAGAAGAGTGTTATGGAAGGTATAGGGGGTAGAGGGTGGGAGGGCGGGACTGGGAGGGGTGGAAAGAGAACACTATGATAGAGATATAACCTGAGGTAATAAATAAATAAATTAAAAATTTTTTTCAAAATATTATGAAGGTGAATCTTGGATGTCAACATAGTTGGAACTGAAATGAATCAAGAGACCCATCTCCTTATGGGTCTGTGAGGTTATTTTCTGAAATAGATATTAGTAAAGGTAGAAATCTCCCTTCCTGAGTGGGAGGTCCTCTCTCCTGAGACACAGGTACTGCTTTGCCCTCCTTGCTGCTGATTGCCTCTGGGCTGCTGCCACCATCATTCCATCATCTGTCAGTAACATTGGAACCCCATTGTCTTCAGTCTACCAAAGTGGGTGAACCCATGGGCTCCCTGGGAATCCTCCATGCCTTGAGCATACCATCAGAGTGATTGAGACATCCATTTCAGGGATAAAACAGATTTCAGGTTCTTAGCATCTCCAGTATACAAACAGCATTACCCCTACCCCCCTTTTTGACTACCTAGTCTATTGTGTAAGTCAATCTCTTAAATCCCTCTTTTAAATATATCCATTCTATCTGGGTTTTTTTTTTTTTTCTTTTTTCTTTTAGAATCACTGGCAACTACAAATACCATCTGAGTTTTTTGGTTCTGGATTTTCACTAACAGGTATAATGTTTAAGGACAAATTCATCCACTCTTATCTGGTAGGTACATCTACTAAAATGAACTATTACAGCAATTACAATTCAAGTGATTTGCTTAACCAGTATTTTTTTAAGTGAGTATAAGTTTCTTGACAGCATTGGCAACAAACACAATACCTCAGGAACTTTCAATATGTATTTCTTGTTTTGTAAATAACTACGTGTCAATTCCTATGTCAGCGTTCCACATAACTCCAGATTCCACTTTCCAGAATGAGAAGTTTGAGATCTGGGAGATGAAGGCAATATGGATTCCAGGCTCAGGAGTTAAGAGCATTTGTGCTTTCAAGGAAGACCAATCTTAAGTTGTAAGTACCCATGCCAGGCAGTCCACATTCACCTGTAACTCTATATCCTGGGAATTCAATACCCTATTATGGGGTCCAGAGGAACATAGAAACAAGTATGCACACACATCCATAGAAATAAAATACAAAATGCATTTAGTCCAATTTCAAATGTCTCCATAGTCTATCAAAGTATAAGCACTGTGTAAAAGTACAAAGTTCAAAGTGTCTTGTGAGACTCATATAAACTCTTAACTGTAGTCCCTTTAAAAGAAAATTTAAAAAATAGATCACATGCTTCCAACATACAATGAATGGCACAGGATATACAATTCCAAAGGGAGAAAGGATGGCAGAAATAGTTCAAATACAAGGCCAAAGCAAGACAGAAAACCAGCTGGGCAAACTCTAGACTCTATATCTCTAGGTCTCATATCAAAGCCTTCTTCAGATTTCCAACTACCTTCAGCTCTGTTGACTGCAACACATTTTCTTTCTCTTGTTCTGGGTCCACTCCCTGTTAGCAGCTGTCTTCAGCAGGCTCTCCTCTCATGGCTCTGGCATCTCTAAGTAAACCTAGTCTTCACTTTCACAGCTTCACACAATAGACTAATCATTCCTAAAGGGACAGCCCTGGCACATACATGGCCTCAGCAACTCTATTTAGAAATAGATTCTATAGCCCCTTTCTTGTATCCTTGAGTCTAAAGCCAAAACCACATGGTTTAAGCTGCCAAGTTCCACTATTTGCTGGGGTTGGAACATGGCCCCCTTGTTCAATTATATCTTCGCCAGCATTCTATTTTTGATGGTATTCTTCATTGCCTAAGCTAGGCTGTCCTAGCACTCACTCTGTAGACCAGGCTGGCCTTGAATTCAGAGATCCTACAGACTCTGCCTTCCCAGTGCTGAGATTAAAGGTAGCCATGACCAAGCCTGGCCGAAAGCTTTTCTTTCATTCTTTTTTTTTTTTTTTTTTACTTTTTTAAAATTCTTTTTCACAAGTTAGAAGTTTAGGTGGGTGGGGTCTTTCTCTGAGGTCACTGCTCCCTTTATTCCACTTAGCAACAGCCTTTTCTTTAATTGCTTTACACTTCCTGGTGGTCCTTTACTCCTCCAAGTGTACACTTTGCGTTTTTCCTGACTCAAATTGCTCTTTTTCATTTCAAATCTGTAGAAGATTGGCCATTAATAGTCACACAACATAGTCAATGCTTGGTAGTTTTGAAGTGCCCTCTGCCAAAGCTGTTTATCCATGATTCTTCAATTTAGCCTCAGGCAGATTTTTTTGGACCAAGGCAGAAAGCAGCCATGTTCTTCACGAAAATATCACAAAACTAGTCTCTTGGCCACAAACTAAGATTCTTCTCTGAATCCTCTTGAGTCAGGCCCCCACAGTTCAAATCACCCTCGGCACCAGTATCTTATATTTCCTACTATTATGACCCCTTAAATTCTGCTGAAAGCATTCAGTTGCTTTTCTCAGCCAAAGTCCCAAATTCTACATTCCTCCAAACAAAAATCATGGTTCAGCCCATCACAGTAGGGATAGCTTAGATGGGACAAGATTGCTCATTTCATGTTAAGGCTTGATAAAATCCATCAGGTGTCTGTGTGCTCATTTATAATGGTGGATTAAGGATTAACACTGCCAACCAATTAACAATATTTTAAATCCTGGTAAATAAATTATTATTTATTTCCACATAGCAGTACTCCAGGTCCTGGTACCAACTTTTGTCTTTGTAATGGCTTATATTGCTGTGAAGAGACACCATGACAACTTTTATAACAAAGAACATTTAATTTAAAGTTCAGAGGTATAGTTTGTGATCATTATGGTGGGAAGTATGATGACACGTGAGTAAACATGGTGCTGGAGAGCTAGCTGAGAGCACTTCATCCAGATCAGCAGGCGACAGGCAGAGAAAGCGAGACAGTGGGATTGGCTTGAACATCTGAGACCTCAAAGCCCACCCCCAGTTACACACTTCCTCCAATTAAACCACACCTACTTCAATAAGGCCACACCTCCTAATAGTGCCACTCCTTATAGGCCTTTGTAGGCCATTTTCATTCAAACCACCAGAGAGATATTTAATTACTTAAGTTTTAAACTTTCATACTAAGTTTAAACCCAGTGAGTTATATAGTCTCACTGAATAATGACCTGGCAATCATTTCCACCCTGTTGTTTCTTTGTAGTAAGGTATTAAGGCTCAGACTCACTAAACTAGTCACCAGTATACAATAACACCCTATGGCTTATCATGTGATATTCAAAAGATGATACCTCTAGACTTCTACTGATGCATTTTAAATTTTACAGCAAGTTGTTGAAAATTATAATAAAATGGGTAAAGATTATTCCTGATATATTGTACATTAGCACATACTCATTTTGCAATGTGACATTTACTTGGAAGGCTGATGAAAGATTTAAACAAATGATCACACAATTGTACATTAGGTTGAGAAATACATACCTGAATGGTTTTTGCATATCTATGAGCTTCAATAATATGTAAATCTCTAAACATGTATTTAAATGCTGAGTTAATAAAAATAAATCTACTATGTATTATTCCAGGCATCATCTATCTACAATACTTAGTGCACTGAGACATCCTTCTATGGTTTACAAATGTAAGAAGAATTATTTTTTATAAGAATGATTACAGGCATATTCAAAAGAATAGAAAAGAGAAGCTGTATCAGATACCATTATATTCAATCATTCACAGATTAAAATAACATACTAGAAGTGTTTATGAAATACATCATTAGAAGCTCCCTGTAAATGAAGACACCCTGGCTTCTGTTTGAGAACATGGAAGGGTTCCAATTATGGGCTGTTTTTCATTCAAAAGGATGAAATTCTACTATCTGTAGGCTTTAGGTTTTACACTCTGCTCAATTTAACTAAGTATGACCAAAAGCTGTCTCTGCACATATTCTAATTTTGGACACAAATCCCTCTCTCTTTGTGCAGTGAAAAGACTAACTCATTCTTACACTAAGTAACCTAGTTGTCAGAACATCACAGTAACCCACTGCAGTTATGCTCACTCAGTTGATGGGTTGAACCTGGGTAAATGGGATGACTACCAAATTGTGGCCATCTGCCTTTGTATATCAATTCCTTTTTCTCTATACCACTTCTAAAAATGTTACCCAGCCATATGGAAGTCTGAAATCATCAAATGTATTCTGCTTCCTGGACTATCTTGTTCTCAAAACAACTCTTGCTCAATTTTATATAACTCTGTGATAGTCTGAATGAGAAATGTCTCCCCTGGGTTTAGGATTTTGAACACCTTTTGCCCAGTTAGTAACGCTGCCTAGGGTTCGTATAGCCATGTTGAAGAATTACATCTCTGAGGTGGGACTGAATCCACAGCCCTGTCTCATAACAAAATTCACTCTTTCTACTTCATGTTTATAATTAAAGATATAATATCTCAATCTCTGTCTCTGAATATCTGCTGTTATGTCCCCATTGACATTCTGGGCTCTTGGTCTGGAACATACGCGAAAACAAACTAATAAACTCTTCCTTCTTGTATAACACATTATGACAAGGCAACTCTTATAAAGAAAAATATTTCATTGGGGCTTGCTGACATGTTCAAAAGTTCAATCCATTATCATCATGGAAGGAAGGATGGCTGCACACAGGTACACATGGTGCAAGGGAAGGATCTGAAGGTTCTACATCTGGATCCAAAGGCAGGAGGAAGAGTGAGAGGGACACTGGGCCTGACTTAGGCATTTGAAATCTCAAAGCCCACCCACAGTGACACACTTCCTCCCAAATGGCCACACATACCCAACAAGAACAGACTTCCTAATGTTCCCACTCCCCAGTGACCAAGCACTCAGATATATGTGCCTATGGGGGGCATTCCTATTCAAAGCACCATACTTCTGGAAGTAGCTTTTGGTCATGGTATTTTGTCAGAGCAACAAAAAAGTAAATAATACCATCTTATTTTGTTTTTGTTTTTATCTTTTCAAAAGTTATAGTACTTTGTGGAAGAACAAAATTAAAAGACTATTTCCTGGTCAAAATAATTTACTGTGTCAGGCAGAACTTAATGGAACATTAAGAAGTAGAGAGGGACACCAATAAGGATGCTCAGACAAATTTGAGAGAAAAATACCTTATGTGTTGGAATGAAAGTTGGGTGCATGCAAAGTAAAAACACCTTTTTTTAAGACGATGGCAAACTAAATAGAGCTGCACTTTCTCTTTGGAAATGTGCGCAGCTATTGGTGGGGACATAGGAAGTGCCTATCCGTTGCTTGTATAAGGCTAGTGATTGCTCACACTAATAATAGAGCAGCTTACTTTTAATATGATAAAAGTAATAAAATAACTAGTCTTCAAGTCATCATAGTGACCATTTTGGACTTCTATCTTGTGAAATCCTTGTTAAAACAGTATGGAGTAGAGCGAATCCTTAAAAGAAAAGTGAAGTGGCTTTGGAGAAGTCCTTATAACATCACTTTCCAATTGAGCAATCCCCATTTCACTATGTTTTTCAAACGTCATTCTACTCTTCCCCTCTACATTCAAACTCCCCATGAAATATATTATCATGTGATTGTCGATAAGTCTCTCAGTCCCTTTGTTATTAAGCTCTCTCTCTTTTCTTTTCCTTGCCTGTATTTTAGCAAGATCTAAAGGATGATTACCTTTCACATTTTTATGTAGCAAAATCATATATATTTAACTGTACAAATTAAGTCAAATTAAATTTGATGCGGTTAAACCTTGTCAATATGCTTTTTCATTGTGTTCCTCCTCCTATTAATACAACTTAATCTTTAAGACACTCTTTTCCTTATATTTCAAGCAAAACCATTGATACAAAAAAATAAATAGCATCAATTCTTCTCAAGATAAGAGTAATAATTCCCAGTCTTTCCTCTTCTAATCCAAAATGGAACAATGAGGTTTCAGAACAGTAGTGAGAAAGGCAATAGAACATTTTCAGAGAGATTATTTCAGGTTTTTTTTCATGTTAGGGAGAGATTTGTATGTAGCTACACATAGACAAATCTAAATCTTTTTCATTAAGTGTGTTTTGAAATTTGTGGCTTTGTGTTTCTCATACTCAGAGGCATAAGACTAAGCAGATAATGAGTAATTGCCATACTATACCATACCACACTATACTAAACTGTATCATGGTATACTACATTATTATTCTATATTATATTACTATATGCACAAGTAACTTTTATTCTCCTCTGTAATTGTCCTCTTGGAGGCTTACTGCTTCCATTTGTTAATGTAGGCCTAGTCCTGGAAGTTTCTAGCCTCCATAAGATTTTATCTTAGGCCTAGAATTCTTTCAGCCTCTCAGACTTACTGCTGAATAAGCTCACCCTTTCTAGTTCTTTCTGGTATCTGGCTGGCTGGTTCAACTGAGGTGTTCTGGCTTAAACTTCTCTCCAAGCTGACTGATTCAATATGTTTTCTCTCAGTTTCTGACTGAATTGCTCTGCTTGGCCTCAAACTAACTCCAGCAATCTGTTCTAATCTTCTGGTTTCTTCTCATTCTCTGGTTCATTCTGTCTTCACCTGTGTCTAGCATGTTCTCTCTTCGAACTGTCTCTGTAAAACTCTCCTGGTAAAACTACCTCTTCTCCTTCTGTGCTGCTCCCTTAAGTAGCTTCCCTTTCCTCTCTGTTCTCGTGAGAGTTGGGCATATTCTATTCTGTCAAATCATTTTTTTGATTTGTCACTTTATCTCCCACTCAGACATCACTTTCAAACATTGGTGCTTCCTTCTAAAAACTAACTTTACCTTCATTTTTTGGGATTAAAGGTAAGTAATAAGGAAGTGTTTGTATTAAAGCCAGAAGGATTAAAAGTGTGTGCTAAAGTCGTGTCTGTATTCCAGCCAGAGTAGCCATGTGGCTGGATTAAAATCCCTCTACACCTATGTTATGATATACTGTGTTGTACCAAGATTGGCTACCCTATGCTCTATAACTATATACTTTAAATTCACCTAATCATAGGAGAGGTATGAGTATAACAACAAAAGTAGCTTTGTCAGAAACTTAGAATTTGGCTTTACACTGAAACCAAGCAGCAGACTCCCCATGGTTAAACCTGGCACTGAGAAAAAGCATATAACCTGTGGATCAGGCCAACTGAACTGCCAATCATATTGCAGAATGTCCATATCACCCACCCCCAAAGTCATGATAAAGGGCTGGATAGTACTTACTTAGGAAGAAGGCATTGGAGCTAGCATAGGACAGTGCTTTGCAGCTCAGTGTGGACTGTGTGATAGTAAGACTCAGCAAGAGGCATCTGTGTGTTGCAGGTGAACAGACTTGAGTATGACCTGCATCATTTCTAGCTTCAACAGGACCTAGAGTAGCCCTTCCTCCACAGACTGTGAGGTTCTTGTGCCTGTAAATCAGCTTACCATCAGTGTTGGTATGCAGAGGCATTCCCTAACACCTTTCTCTCAACTTTGTAAGGCAAATTTATCTGTATACTAGCACAGAAAGAATCAGACCAAGCCCTGTCCCTGGGGGAATGGTCTCTGAATTCATCCTGCAATGCTATCAACTCACCGTGGGACAAGGTACATTTCTGAGACTGTGAGAGACCATATTGGTGAGATACTTGGCTACAACCTAAGAGAATGTTGGCCTTCATCTTTGGGGGCTGTTTCTCATCCATAATAACCTGTCTTACATAGTTATTATGGGGCACATATTCATTCAGTATAGGTAGATTGTATAAGTTAACAGGAGATTTTGTCTTAGAACTCAAACTGTTGCCATTTAACAATGCACACAACCTACTGGCCCTCACCACTGTCAGATTTGTACTAAATGTCAAAACTTCTGAAACAACCCTGCTACTAAATGGGGACACACATATCCACTCTATAAGATTTTAATGGCATGGAGGCATAACAAAGGTAGCATAGCAGAAAGCTGACAATGTAATCTTCAACTCCAAACACAAAGCCGAAAGAGAAAACTGGAAATGGTCAGAAGGTCTTCAAGGCTATAAGCTTTTGAAGCTCAACCACACCCAGTGTCATATTTCCTCTACCAAAACCACCACTACCACCTACATTTTCTAAAGCAGAGCAAACAACCAGGGAGTAAGTGATCAAATACACAAGCCTTTGGGGATATTTCTCACTCAAACCATCACCATGGTCTTGAACCACAAGTGTGCATGAAAATAAGCACCTCACAGTGACAGTGTGGACCTCAGTTTTACCCCAGCACTCTGCTAGGTTTGGAGAGCTGTATCCTCATAGTGTGTCTCATGCTCATTTTGTTGGTTACCATGGACATCGAAACCTAATTTTCCTCAGATTAAGGTAGAACCCTATAGTTCATTGATTACTTCTAGGCACTACTGTGGTTAATGCTGTGAAACACCTTGTAAATTTGGGACAAATTTAGGATTGGGTTTCCATCTAGTGATGAAACAATGACATGACACAGGAGCCAGTTTTAAACGAACTTGGACTTAAGCTCATAGAGAGCTGAAGTCTCAGAGGTAGTTCTAGGATTGGAGAAAGTAAGTGGCCTTCTTAGAAGGTGTGGAAAAACAAGCACAAACAAAGTAGTTTTTCAAAGAGGAGAATGAACACATATCTCTGCAGTAAATACATGGTGATACATACTAATGCTAAAAGTGATTAGAATCCCAGGATGTTATCTAATCATCAAAACTCAGCAGTGGAACATAGTTGGATAATAGCTAGAGTGGGGAAGTTCTGCATAGGCAATTTAAAACATCAATTTTAAGGTAATCCACTGAGTTTGGAAAAGAATTCAAGATAAATCATCCCATAGCCGTGTGCCTTAAAAGGAAATGTATGAGATGATTGTTTTTTAGATTATGTGTAAGAGAATCCATACCTTTGTCTACATGACTTATCTCACTTGACAGGATAATCTCTAATTTCACACATTTTAATTTATCTATGATAAAATATTGTCAGAATAATATAATGCTCAACAACCTTGTATGTAGAAAGGTACACCTAGATCTGAACAAAAATGGAAATGTCATTTTTCAAAATTGATTTCATCATTTCACAATATATACTTGCACACAGACAGTGCACTGTACATCATAAATACATGTGATTAGTACTTTTCAATTAAAAGTAACACAAGAAAATATCAAGGTCTTGCTATAGGTCTTTCAGTCTAAGACCTTAAAATATAACGCAAATTTTCTTTAAAATGTTTAATTAAGAAGAATTCTCATGTTTTAATGCCAATCTAATTCACAGAAAGAAGGAAAGGATAAAATCTAAAAATAGGTAAGAGAAGACAAGAGAGAAGCAGAACTATTTTTATATTTACAACTGTGAAAATTGGAGGAAAAGCTGAAGTCAATTTAATCTAAATAAGCTCAAATGATGAAATCGAATCTATTTATGTTTTCAAAGAAATCAGTGATAGTAAATAAAATAGAATACACTGAATTTGTACTGAGAATATCCCAGTTGACATTGTGAGCTCAGGGAAATGATAGCCAGTCTTTATGAACTGTCTTCTATCATTCATGCAATAATAAATGAAATGAACATGGAGACCCCTGTGATGTGTTTGCAAATTCAAATACTGCCCTGAGTGTAAACACACTTTATGTAGTTTGTGTCAGTTGTCAATGTAACACAATTAGAGTTTCAATTAAAACTTTTGTTGAAGAAAGCGCTTTTATATTTTTAGAAGAATATGTAAAAAAAAAAAAACACAAAAAGGGTGAAAAGGGTTCTACTTATTTAGAGACAAAGAATAAATCTTTTCACAAAACAATAAGATTGTTAATTGAATCACCAGACTATGTTGTGGGTCCAACTGCAATGTTCTTACTATGAAAGAAAGAAATCACTGAAACTTAAGGAAAAGTTACAAAATGTTTTAATTGATGGAATTAATCAACCAGAACTATATACGACACCTAAAACAAGATAAAATTATTAAACAACACAAAATATATTATAATGGGAACATATATCTTATAGCTAATGTTAATTGTCAACTAGAATCACCTATAGGACAAGCTTCTCACCTTACCTTTGAGAGCTTATCTTTTTTTTAATAAATAAAGTTATTTATTTGTTGCTTCAGGTTACATCTCCATCATATTGTCCACTTTCCCCCCTTCCCAGCCCTGCCCTCCCACCCTCTATCCCCTAACCCTTTCATTCCACTTCTCTGGAGTGGAGTGTCTCTACATAACAGTCCCTCATCCCAGTTCAGAAATCATATGAGGGCCAAGAGCCTCCTCATACACTTGGGGCCTACAAGACAGTACCACAAGTGAGAAGTGTCTCATTGCCAGGGAAAGAAAACTAAAAAACAAACAAACAAGCAAACAAACAAACAAGCAAAAAGTCTATGTCCATGTTCCCTTTGGTGCGTTGGTTGTAGTATAGATATCCTGTACTATATAGCTAAAATCCTACTATAAGTGAATTCATGCCATGTGCATCTTTTTGAGTCTGGGTTAGCTCACTCAGGATGAGCTTCTCTAATTCCATCCACTTGGTTGCAAATTGCATGATTTCATTGTTTCTGATAGCTGAGTAATATTCCATTGTGTAGATGTACCACAGTTTTTTAATCCATTCTTCAGTTGAGGGACATCTGGGTTGTTTCCAGTTTCTAGCTATTACAAATAAGGCTGCTATGAACATAGATGAGGAAACTTCCTTATGATTCCGTGAGGAGTCATTTGGTATATCCAGAAGTGGTATGGCTGGGTCCTGAGGCAAAGCTATTCCAAGCTCTTATCTTAATTAGGGTAATTTGTGTGAGGAGACAATCATGAAGTGAATGTCACAGTCTATGGAGCTTAGAGTGCTGGACTGCTAAAAGGAGAAAGTGAGTTGAACTTATGTGTTGTGTTCATTACTCTCTGCTTTCTGATGCAGATACAGTGTGAGGAGCTGTTTAAGCTCCTGCTACCTTGAGCATCCCTGGTGTGATGGACTGAAACTGGACCTATGAGCTGAAATAAGCCCTTTTCTCCCTTGAGTTGCTTTTGTCTCAGTATCTTATAACAGCAGCAGAAGATAAATTAAGTTAGACTTTGGTACAAGGAAGTGGTGTCATAGCTGTAATAAACTTGATTGTGTGCTTTAAGCCATTGGAACTATTTTGGGACTAGAATGTGAAAGAGTTTGGCATTTTAGACTAGAGAAGCTACTGAATGCTGGAAGTAGAGCCTATTGGCCAATCTGGTAGGATTTTGAAAGATAATCACACTGGCAGAAATGTGGACTATAGAAGCAGTTTCCTGGCATTAGGGAGGAGAACAAGGACCCTGACCTAAAGGTAATGTATGTGATATTTTGGCCAAGAATATGGCTTTCCTTTGTCCATGTTTTAAAATGCCGAGTAAAGATGAATTTAAGATAATGTATTGTGGGTTGGGGCAGAGTTAAGTTCATAGCGGTATCACTCTCAGGTTGGAGTAGAAGAAGCAGCTATAATTATATACTAGTAAGATTTGCACCACATAGAAAAATATCCTATGCTACACTGGGAGAATGGGGGAAGTGTCTTGTGGGCAAAACTTTACTTAGATGAAACTCTACTTTATAAAAGATGAAAATTCATTTAAAAGAAACAAGCCTAAGCTGGCGGACTTCCCTGTTCTTTTATACATTTGTCTAGTGAAACATTTTCCAGCATAAGTACACAAAAACTGGCACAGCTGTAGTCTAAGAAGTGTCTATGTCTCAAGCTGACCTCAAAACTGGGAAACATCAAGTAGGAGCCTAAATCACAAAGCAGAATTTTCCTTCAAAAAAGAAAGAAAAAGGAACCAATTACATAAGATCATCATTTCAGTGCCATTAATGGGATGAGCATAGTAACTGCTTTACTTTGTAACATTTTAATTTTTTTATAATTACATGCATGTATACATGAGTCAATGAATTTTGTAAACCATGTTCATCCAGGGACCAACAGAAGCCAGCAGAGGCCACGGATACTTTAGAACTTGTCATACAGACAGTTGGAAACACCTATCCCACATATGTACTGGGACCCACACCTAAGTACTCTCTAAGAACAGGTAAGTGCTCTTAATGACTGAGCAATCATTCCAGCCCCAGTAGGTTACTTTTTAAGTTATCATAATGGAAAATGACATTTTTTAACGTGACTACTAATTATCTTAGAAGTTTCATCACATAAAAGGCTTGTCAAGAAGTCATGAGGGGACCTATATTTGGATCCCCAGGCCAATGTGGTGGTGGACATCTGTAATACCAGATCTGATAGGAACAAGGACAAGAGGATCCCCAAAGCCCTCTGGCTGGCCAGCTTAACACAATTAGTGGGTTCCAGGTTCAATGGGAGAGCCAGTCCCATAAAATAAGGTAGAGAGCAATAAAAGAATTCAATGTCTAGTCTTCATGTACATGCACTGTCCAGGCACTCTCCAAAATATGTATGTACCAAATAGTTAGAATTTCTGAGGGACTTCTCTCTTTTTCTTTTCTGTATCCTTCTTTCTCTCCTATGTAGGAGTGAACAGACTTGAGAAAAAAATGGGACATAGACATAATATAGGAATGATCAAGAAAAAAGGACAGATTATTGAATATGCCCTTATACCTTTGTATATTGATAAAAAATTAAGATTATATTTGACTAAATTGGTATTGATCTTTGTAGATTGATGCAAAATTAAGACTGTTTTGGGCTACATCAGTATTGATCTTTGTATATTGATATAAAATTAAGATAATATTTGACTAAATTGATATTGATCTTTGTATATTGATGCAAAATTAAGATTATATTGGGCTACATCGGTATTGATCTTTGTATATTGATACAAAATTAAGATTATATTTGGCCACACTGGTATTGATTATTGTATATTGATACAAAATTAAAAGTAACGCTTTTAAGGTATTGTACCTAGATAATGCTTAAAAATGAAAAGTGAAGTTTTGGCCTTTTGCTACCAACTGTCATAAACTGTTTAAGATAATTAAGAAATTCAAACTACCTTGCTCTGCCAAGACAGGGTAGGCAAGTCCTTCATAATTCCTGCTCTGCAATCAATGTCTGTCAGAGAAATGGGCCAAATGACTAAAGATCGATGCTGTAATGTATGGAGAGAAAATGGGAACTATCCAGGCAGCCATTGGTATGTCATTTCTTAGTTTTGGAAGCTGCAGGACCTGCACTTCCTAAATAATCAGATATATTTATCCCTCTCAGGTCTCTGAGGTGGTTGAGGAATAGATAGCTAGAGTCTCATAATTAAATTTTGAGTTGTTTAGGAATGAAGAGAGTGTTCTGGATCTAAGAAGATGTTTTTTAAATTGTGATGCAAGTTAGTATGAAAACTGAGTTAGATATAGAACTTTAAACTCATGGAGATGGTTATATAGTAGAACAATAAAGTCAGGTGCCAAATACATATGGACTGGACATTGGTAATGTATGCTAAGCCATATAAGTCTCATAATTGTGGCCTAATTACCTCTGTTGTTTTGTATTGTATTTATTATTATAAGAGAAAGAGCCATTTGTTGGACTGAAAGGGGGAGCTGTTGGGGGAGGAAAGGATAGACCTTAAACTTAAAAAAAAGGAAGGGGATGGGTGGGTTGAGGGGGAAGAAGGTGGGAGGATGGGACTGGAGGGGGAGTAGGGAGGGGATGTGATTGAGATGTAACTTGAAGAAATAAAAAATAAAGAGAAAAAAAGAAATGCAAACTAATAGTCATTCAAGCATGTCATTTTGTTAGGTACTAGGACAGTTTATCACAGTTATTTTCTAAGCTAATTAGAAATCAAGTTGCTAAGAGACAAGCAACATTTGCTTATCCAAATATAAGAGACAGGTGGTTTTCAAAAACCTCATGAGATCTGCAGAATATGGCATTCAAAGATGTTTTCTTAACTTAAGATTTTTTTTTTGTTATTGAGACATGTCTGCTCCTGACAGCACCCCCTATTCTACTCCAAGTAGAAGATGAGCATCGAAGAATCTCCAATTGGAGATGGTTGAATTAGTGGCATGCCTATCTCTTGGCAAGAAAAATAACTTGCTTCAACTGTAGACAGAATGCTGTCCAAACAGGACAAAACTTGGAAGCAGGTTAGACAACCACCTAGCTCTGCCAAGACAGGGTAGGGAAGTCCTTCCTGCTTTACAATCAATGTCTGTCAGAGAAACGAGGCCAAACGGCTGAAGATTGATGCTCTAATATACGGAGAGAAATTGGGAACTGTCCAGGCAGCCACTGGTATGTTATTTCTTAGTTTTGGAAGCTGCTGGCCCTTCACTTCCTGTATAACCAGATATATTTGTCCCTCTCAGGTCTCTGAGGTAGTTAGTCTAGATAGCTAGAGTCTCATAGTTAAATTTTGAGTTGTTTAGGAATTAAGAGGGTGTTCTGGATCTAAGAAGATGCTTTTTAAATTGTGATGCAAGTTAGAATGAAAGCTGAGTTGGATATAGAACTTTAAACTCATGGAGATGCTTAGATAGTAGAATGTTAAAGTCAGGGGCCAAATACATATGGACTGGACATTGGGAATGTATGCTAAGCCATATAACTCTCATAATTGTGACCTAATTATTTCTGTTGTTTTGTATTGTATTTATTGTTATAAGAGAAAGAATCATTTGTTGTACTGAAAGGGGGAGCTGTTGGGGGGGAAGATATACCTTAAACTTAAAAAAAAGGAAGGGGATGGGTGGGTTGAGGGGGAAGAAGGTGGGAGGGTGGGACTGGAAGGGGGAGTAGGGAGGGGACTTCAATGGAGATGTAACTTGAAGAAATAAAAAATAAATAAATAAAAAATTGTAAATCATTTAATTTTATTTTCTTTAGTTATAAAATATTTGAACATTGAATCAGAATACTATCCATACTTTGTTTACATACACACATTTAGATAAAGAGTTAGTTGAAATAATATTAATCTATAAAAGTTAGACCTATATTTAAAAATTTCTCCTCAGAATAATAAAGTAATGGCATAAATTCAATTATTGCTAATAAAATCTGTCTGTATTACATACTAATATATACACTAAATATACTAATATTCTCAATGCTGTTACTTATATCACAGCCATGTAAACATCCAGACTGCAAACCGCTTATTAGGCCAACTCTGGTCACATCTCCCTAGTTTAAGAAGGCTATTGTCTGTAAGCAAAAAGGGTGGATACCTACATGTGTATTGCAACAATTTAATTTTAAAACTTCTACATGCACCAAATTAAGAAAGGAAATATTCAATAATAAATAATATTTCAACACCCTTCAAAGTTGTGATAGAATGACTTCAAACTACTCACACTGAGTTAATAAATATATGACATATTGAATATAAAAAACGTATTTTACAATTTAAGAAATTGTATAGGAGCTACACTTTAAAATTTCTATTGACTCCTTTTACCTTTTGAAGTTTAATCCTGAGAACACAGTTATACTTACGTCAAAGCTAAATATACAAAACATTACATAACTACACAAAATTAGCTACTTCCTCATATGTTTTAATTTTTCTAAATATCTTAATTATAAGTGGAAAAGTTCTGCCAAATTTGCTCACTCTACAGGATCAGGCTTTTAACTATACTATGCTAATGCATTTCTCCTGTTGCAAAGGTAATTATAACCATTTACAAAGTTTTTACAAGTAGTATCACATGTAACTTGAAGTCTCTTGCCCTTGGTTCATAAAGAAAATAATATCATTAAAGAAGACAGTGCAAGGACAGAGGAAACAACCAGAATATGCCACTCTAATATACTTGCTTTCCTTTCAAGCATTTCAGTTTTAAATTCTCTTTCCAATGTTTTGAAAAATATCTGTTGAAAAATACTGCAAAATATAAATTAGTACATAATCTTAAAGAAGAAATTTGTTCTAATTAAAAATTTTAAGAAAAATGTAGCCTTTGTTTATTTTTTCATAATATGTAGTATTTTGAGATTTTTGTATATTTGGATATTAGCTTTCTATCCAATGTGTGGTTGATAAAAGTCTTTTCCCATTCTCTAGCTTATCACTTTGTCTAATAATGGTATTCTTTGGCTTGCAGATGCTTTTAAGCTTCATTAAGTGCTTTATTAATTGTTTGACTTAATGTCTGTACTAATGGTGTTCTGTTCAGAAAGTCTTCTCCTATCTATGCCAATGAGTTCAAAGCTATTCCTCACTTTTCTTCTATTAGGTTCAGTGTATCTGGTCTTATGTTGAGGTCTTTGATCTGTTTGGAGTTGAGTTTTATGCAAAGTGATATGTATGGATTTATTCGGATTATTGTACCTACAGTAATCTATTTGACCAGAACTACATTTTGAAAATGCTGTCTCTTATCCAGTGTGTATTTTTGACTTCTTTATCAAAAATTGGGTGTCCGTAGGTGTGTGGATTAATGTCTGCATCTTTAATTTGGTTCCGATGATCAACGTGCCTGTTTTAGTGCCAATACTATGCTGTTTTTGTTACTTTGGTTCTGTAGTTCAACTTGAAACAGTAATGGTGATCTCTCCAGCAGCTAGCTCTCTTATTATTTGGAAGTGTTTTAGCAATCCTGGGCTCTTTGTATTTTCATATGAGGGTGAAAATTGTCCTTTCAAAATCAATCATTGGGATTGCATAAATCTGTAGATTGTTTTGGTTAGGGTTGTCATGTTTACTCCATGAACCCTACCAATGCGTGGGAGATCTTCCCATCTTCTCATATCTTTTCCAATTTTCTTCATCAGATAAGACATATCATAAAATTTTTATCATATCAGTCTTTCACAACTTGGGTCAGAATTACCCTCAAGGTATTTTATATTCTTTGAGGCTATTGTGAAAGGCCTCATTTCTCAGATTTCTTTTGGAGTTCATTTGTCATTTATATATAGGAAAGCTACTGACTTTTAAGTTAATTTTTTATCCAGCTACATTGCTGAAGGTATTTTCCGCTGTAGGAATTGTCAGGTGGAATTTTTAGGCTCATTTATGTATACTATTATTTCATCTGCAAATAAAGGTCCTTTGACTTTTTTCCATTCTAAATTGTATCATCTTAATCTCCTTCAGTTGTCTTATTGATCTATCTAAGGTTTCAAATATTATAGTAAGTAGATATGAACAGAATGGAAAACCTTGTCTTTTTCTTAATTAGAGTGGAATTTCTTTGTGTTTGAGTTTGGATATGTGCTTACTGTAAACTAACTTTATTATATTGAGGTATGTCCCTTGTATTCCTAATCTCTCCAGGACACTTATCATGAAGGGGTGTTGGATTTTGTCAAAGACCTTTTGGCATTTCATGAGATGATCATGTGGTTTTTTTTCAATATTATTTTGATATTCTTGTATCTCTTGAGATTTGCTTTGTGTCTGAGTATGTGATCGGTCTTGGAGAAAGTTCCATGAGCTGCTGAGAAAGTATATTCATTTGTGTTTAATTTTCTGTGTGTATCTATTATGTCCAATTGATTTATAATGTCAGGTAGCTTCAGCATTTCTTTGTTTAGATTTTGTCTGTATGACCTGTCTGCTAGCAAGAGTGAGGTATCTAAGCCTCCACCATCTGTGTAAAAGCCAATATTTAATTTAAGTTGTAGTAGTCATTCTTTTATGAATCAGATGCCCTTGAGTATTGTGCATAGATGTAAGAATTTCAATGTCCTTTTGATGAATTTTTCTTTGATGACTATGTTGTAGTGTCCATCCCCATCTTTTCTGATTTGTTTTAGTTTACCTTTTTTTTTTTTTTTAAGATATGGCTACACCAGCTTGCTTCTTAGGACCATTTGTATGAAATATATTTTTCTGTCCTTTCAACCTGAGGTAATATCTATCCCTAATATCAAGATGTTGTTTGTTTGTTTATTTTTCTATTCCTTTTTTCTTTTTTGATAAAGCAGAAGATGGATAATGTTTTCACATCTATTCTGTCAGTCTGTTTCTTTTTATTGAGGATTTAAAGCTATTGTTGTTGACAGATAACAATAAGCCATGGTTTATTTTTTTATTTAATACAATATATTCTGATTGCACTCTTCCAACCCACCAATCCCCCATCATTATCCACCTCACCTCTCCCCTAGATTCACTGCTCCTCCTTTTCCCTTCAGAAAAGAGCATGCCTCCTAGGGATATCAACTGAATATGGCATAACAAGAGGCAATAAGATTACATACAGTCCTTCATATCAAGGCTGGAAGAGGCAACCTGGTAGGAAGTAAACGGTCCCAAGAGGAGATAATAGAGTCAAAGATACCCCATTCCCACTGTTAGGATTTTCACAAAACCCCAAAATGAACAACATAAACATATACGTTGTGACATATATGCAGAGGACCTAGCAGAGATCCATGCACACTCTGTGATTGCCAATTTAATTCCCATGAGCCCCTTTGAGTCCTGCTTAGCTGATTCTATGAGCCATGTTCTCCTGATGTACATGTGGTTTGTTTTTTTTTGTCTTGTTTTTCATTCTTGTCATTCTGTTGTGATGGTGTTAGTTTCTCACCCTCACCTTTTTTTTTTTTTTTTTTTTTTTTTTGTCTGATACAATTTATTCTATGTGTTTGCTTGGAAGTGGTTAATATCTTCATGTTGATGTTTTCATTTTGACATCTTTTGGCTTTGCTTGTCGAAGATTATTTATTCCCTGTGTTTTGTTGAATGTAGTTAATGTCTTTAGGTTGGGGTTTGCCTTCTAGCATCTTCTGTAGTGCTGTATTTATAGTTAGATATTTCTTAAATTTAGTTTTATCATATAATGTCTTATTTTCTTCATCTATAGTGATTGAAAGTTTAGTTGGATGTAATAGTCTGGGCTTGCCTCTCTAGAGCATCTGGAACATCTTCTTCCAGACTCTACTAGATTTTGGAGTCTCCATTAGGAAATCAGGTATAATTCTCATAGTTTGATTTTATATGTTACTAGCTTTTTCCCTTGCAGCTTTTAATATTATTTCTTTGTTAGTTATATTTAGTGTTTTTCCAAGAGAGCTTTCTTTTCTGGTTCAGTCTATTTGGTGTTGTACATGTATCCCATACTTTGATAGGCACCTCCTTCTTTTGGTTATGAAAGTTTTCTTCTATGGTTTTGTGGAAAATATTTTCTGTGCCTTTGACTTGTGTTTCTTTTCTTTTTTGTATTCCTATAATTTTTAGATTTGGTCTTTTTATAGTATAGGTTTCCTGCATGTATTGCATCAGTATTTTTTAATATAACATTTTATTTAACTGAGGCATCAATTTATACTATCATGTCTTCAATGCCTGAGACTCTGTCTTCCATCTCTTGTAATTTTTTGGTGAGACTATCCTCTGAGGTTCTTGTTTATCATTAAATTTTTCATTTCCAGATTTCCCTCAATTTTGATTTTCTTTATTGATTCTATTTCCACTTTCAAGTTTTGAACTGTTTTATTCATTTCTGCCCACTGTTTGTTGAGTTTCCATCTATTTCTTAAGAGTTTTATTAATTTCATCTTGAAGGATCTCTATTATATTGACAAAGGCTATGTTAAGATAGTTTTCCTGAACTTCATCTATGTTGGAATACTCAGGGCCTGCTGAGGTAGGGTTGCTGGACTCTAGTTGGAGACATAGTATCCTGGCAGTTATTTATATATGTTTTCACACTTATGTCTAAGTGTATGGGTTTGGGAAGCCTGCAATTCTAGGTGGTGATATATGATCTTTTTGCTTTGTATTTTGTTCCTTGTCTCACACACACACACACACACACACACGCACACGCACACGCACACGCACACGCACGCACACACACACACACACACACACACACACACACATCTCTTGTTCTCAGGAGAAAGTGATGGCTGTGGATTGATTGGTTGGATTTTTTTTTTTCTGAGATCCTGATAGGTGTGGCCACTCCAGGTAAAATCTATTCCTTAAGATTTGCAGCTGGCAAGAATAGAGGTGAGCTTGGGGCCAGGCTGAACAGGTCTGTGGATGGGAGGAAAATCTTGTTTTCCACCAGGATCTGCTTAATCCCATGGAAAGGGAGTCAGAGAATAAAGAGAGGCAATAACAGGTAGTCTGATACAGAGGTAGGCATGAGAGTGAAAGAATTGGATATAGAGGAGAGGAGGTAGAATGAAGATCTGAAGCTACCTGCTTATTTGGCATGCTTCTTTCTCTGTCAGGCTTAGCTGGATGTTTCCCAGAGAAAGGCTGCAGGACTCGTGGATTGGAATAACAGGATGAATGGGGAGGTGTGGAGAGCCACAACCCTAAGATGGTGCCTGGCTTAATGCCAGAATGCTCAAGCGTAGCTGTAAACAAGCCTTATTTGGTAGCGGCTGCCTAGCCCGGTGTACTTCCTCCTTTTGTGAGCCTATCTTGGATCACCAGGTGGCATGATCTGATTGGGTTTGAGTAGGCATATAAGGGCTTGGAGGAGGAGAAGCAGAGACACAAGCAGGGAAGCGGATGTACAAGGTTCCTGAATAAACTGCTTGAGGAAGAATCATGGTTGTGTCTTTCCTGCTGGTCAAGGGGATGTGACAAGTGGTGGCCCGTATGGCGAACCTCTCTGCAGGTGAACGATTCAGAACTTCTTGCAGTCAGGGCAGTCGACTGGTAAGTCCCAGGTAAGGTGGGACCAAGGTTAGGACCTCGGTAAAGAGGCAATAAGGTCTCCGGAGGGAGCAATAAGGACCTCGGTAAAGAGGAAATAAGGTCTTTGAAGGGAGCAATAAAGTTCCAGGATTCGGACGAGTAGAAGAAAAACAAAAGCGAAAGTATGGGGAATTCACCATTGCAGCCCATTTTTTCCTCTCTTAAAGAGCTATTAAAATCTACATTGCAGGGAGGAGCATGGCCTATTTGGAGACTTGTTTGTAGTTGTTTAGGAGATCAGAGATATTGCAAGGCTGTGGAAAAGGGACAAGAGGCATTAGAGCAGTTAAAAGAGGAGCGCTCGGTCAAATCTGGGAAAGATACTTCGGAAGAGGATAGCTCAGAGTCTGAAGAGGAACTTGAAATGTTAGCAAAGGAAATGGAGAAGTCATCTTTGAGGAAGAGGTCTGACTCCACCCGTATAGAGCCCTCAGCTCCGGGGCTGCCTGTGTTGGCGCTGCCTTCATATAATAAGACTTCCCCTCCGAGTGGTCCCAGTGGGTGGTCATTCTGTCCAAATGTCTGGAAGGAAGTGAGACATGAGCTGTACTACTCTGTCTTTCAGGATGGAGGGGGAAATTGTTATCATGAACCTCTCGATTTTAAGGTAATTAAAGCACTTGCTGAGTCTGTCCGCACTTATGGGATTAATGCTGCTTTCACTGTAGCTCAGGTGGAAGCTCTTCATCGTTATTGCATGACTCCTAGTGACTGGATGAGCTTGGCACGTGCCTGCCTGTCCTCTGGGCAGTATTTAGATTGGAAGGCTTTCTTGATTGAGTTTGCTAATGAACAAGCTGCTGCTAATCGTGCAGCAGGAAACCCAGCCTGGGATGTGGACATGCTTCTTGGGCAAGGTCGATATGCTCAACAACAAACTGGGTATCCGGCTCAGGTGTTTGAGCAAATCAATTTAATCGCAACCAGAGCTTGGAAATCATTGCCTAACAAAGGGGAAGTGAATGGCAATCTAACCAAGATTATTCAGGGTCCCCTGGAGCCTTTCTGAGACTTCATGGCTAGAATTGTTGAGGCCTCTGGAAGGGTATTTGGAGACCCTGATTTGGCAATGCCCTTAATTAAACAACTTGTGTATGAGCAATGTACAAAGGAATGTAAAGCACCTATCACCCCTTATAAGAACAAGGGGTTGGAAGTCTGGATGAAAGTGTGTAGAGAGGTGGGGGGGTCCTTTGACTAATGCAGGTCTTGCAGCTGCTGTTGTGCATATTACACAAAACAAGAAAAGAAGTAATGGCACCTGTTACCGTTGTGGAAAGATGGGGCACCTTAAAAGGCAATGCCCCGAGAAAGGAAGACAGAATGAAACAGGAAGTGGGAACCACCCTAAGCAGCCTGGTCTTTGCCCCAAGTGAAAGAAGGGAAATCACTGGGCAAATGAATGTAGATCTGTTAAGGATATTAATGGTCAGCCTTTAACACAAGGTTATGGAGGAACTCGTCCAAAAAACGGGCAGAGGGGCCCCTGCCTTCAGGGCCCTCAAGTACATGGGGCAATGGAAGACCCTCAGGAAGAGAGGTGGCCAACTCTGAGATCTCCCACACAACGCGGAGTGCCACTTAGGGCTCAGCACGATTGGACCTCTGTTCCACCGCCAGACTCGTATTGACCCCTCAAATGGGGACCCAAACAATAGATACTGACTTTAAAGGGCCTTTGGATCTGGGCACAGTGGGCCTGTTAATTGGAAGGGCCTCCTCAGCTTTTAAAGGGCTTATTGTGCATCCTGGCATTATTGATCCCGATTATACCAGGGTTGTTAAAATTATGGTATCGTCCTCCCAAGGAATAACCTCCATTTCACCAGGGGATTGGATAGCACAATTGGTCATTTTGCCTAGCCTTCATGATCTGTTCCCTGCAAAAAATAAAGAAAGAGGGGAAAAGGGGTTTGGGTCCTCTGGCTTAGATATGGCTTATGTGGCCCTTGATTTGGGACAGTGTCCTCTGTTAGAATTGGTAGTGAATGGGAAAAGGATTTTGAGCCTTCTAGATACTGGAGCTGATAAAAGCATAATAGCAAGAAAAGATTGGCCTTCTGTTTGGCCTATTCAGGAGTCCTCACAGACCTTACAAGGTCTGGGTTTTGCAAAAACTCCAGGTATAAGCGCCAGAGAATTGACTTGGAAAGATGCTGAGGGCCATTCAGGAAGTATGCAGCCTTATGTCCTAGAATTGCCAGTGACCCTATGGGGACGTGATTTGCTTAAGGACATGAGATTCCAACTGACCAATGAAGGGATGCAAGCTATGGGCCATCATCCTTCATTTGGATTAGGAAGGTTTTTACAAGGCCGCCGTTTACCGGTTCAAGCCAATCCCCGTATCCCAAAGCAGGGCCTGGGTTTTTCCTAGGGGCTGCTGAGAATAGTATACCCATTATTTGAATACAGAGGAACCAGTTTGGGTTCCTCAGTGGCCTCTCTCCTCTGAAAAGCTTGAGACAGCAAAGTCCTTGGTTCAAGAACAATTAAGCCTGGGACATATAAAGCCCTCCGTTTCCCCTTGGAATACGTCCATTTTTGTGATAAAAAAGAAGTCAGGCAAGTAGAGGTTGTTACATGATTTAAGAGCTATAAATAAATAAATGCAACTGATGGGGCAAGTCCAACGGGGATTACCATTATTATCAGCTTTACCAAAAGAATGGCCTATTATAGCTGTGGATATAAAAGATTGTTTTTTCTCTATTCCATTATTTGCCTTTACCCTATATCCTGCAATAAGATGTTTTCATTCCATATCAAAATTAAACTGTAGCTGCAAATTTGTCTAAGCAACTCTCTCAGTATCTTACAGGAAATTGGTCTGGCGAGTTTGATAAGCTGATGCAGAATCTGAGAATTGCCATCGTGCATGTGAATTCCACCCGGGTTGATGTCTCTGTTGCTGAAGGACTGTCAACATGGATCCTCCGAGCCATGAATCATCTGAAGGAATGGGCGGAAATGGGTGCCCTAGGAGGCATGCTCTTCCTAGTCAGTTTCATTGCCCTATGGTGTATCTGTAAGATGAGGATTTCACAGAGGAGAAGTAATGCCATGCTGGTGCAAGCCTTTGCTGCCTTGGAGGCTGGACAGTCGCCGCAAGCTTGGTTGACTGTCCTAAAGGACTAAGCTATCATCACGCTCAGGATGCGAGGCTAAGCACTGCACTTGGGGTCAGCTTCTCGCGACTTCAAGAAGGGCATGTTTGATTGCATATGGGTTGGTATCCTAGTTTCCCATCTCTGAGAAAAAGATACCTGATGGGTATGGCACCAGCCTGATTGGCTACTGGGCATGGGGTCATTACAATGTCCTTTACATGCATATCAGAGATCAGACCTCTACCCTTGCCTGTTGCGTTTTCTGCTCAAATAAAACAAAAAGGGGGAACTGTGGAGAGCCACAACCCTAAGATGGCGCCTGGCTTAATGCCAGAAAGCTCAAGCTTAGCTGTAAACAAGCCTTATTTGGTAGCGGCTGCCTAGCCCGGTGTGCTTCCTTCTTTTGTGAGCCTATCTTGGATCACCAGGTGGCATGATCTGAATGGGTTTGAGTAGGCATATAAGGGCTTGGAGGAGGAGAAGCGGAGACACAAGCAGGGAAGCGGATGTACAAGGTTCCTGAATAAACTGCTTGAAGAAGAATCGTGGTTGTGTCTTTCCTGCTGGTCAGGGGGACGCGACAGGGAGGAAAGGCAGAAGAGAAGATCTATTTGATTCTCCTGAGATGGATGCAGAAAGGAGGAGGCCACAACAGGTGGTCTTCTATAAGAGGTAGGGGTGAGATGGGACTTGGGTTTGGAGGAACAGGACAAGTTAGCCTACCTGCTTCCCTGGCCAGAGTGGTATTTTTTTTTTTTTTTTTTGGAAAAAGACTCTATTCAAAGGCATACAAGCAGATGGGGTGAATGAAATTGTTTAAACAACTTATGTGGGCATAGTTTAGATAACACCAAAGTAGAATCTTAAATTGTCATATAATTTATGATGTTTATGTTTTGCTAGTAAGGATATTAGAGTGGATAGAAAATTAGATTCTGGTCATATTTAAAAGCCAGTTTGTATGATATATAGGAATTGATGAGAATATCACCCGAAGTCAATAAATAAATTTTTAAATTCAAGTAAAAAATATATAGAACATAACTTATTTCCTCAATCATTTCCTTTAGGGATTATAATGTGACTTGATGTGATGAGTTATTTTTCTTTTTCCTACTCAACAGACTTGATCTAATGGCAACCTCTCTTAGAGTCTGAAGTTCAGTTTCAGATGGATGCATCTCACGTTCCCAAGGAAAGATTGGTTAACTAAGGAAAAACTTTAACACATAATTAGTAGGAACATATGTTATAATAGTCTAAATCGATCTACCTTTTCAACTAAAATTTAAGAATGAACAGACATAGATCTTGCTGACACTGTTTATAAATAAAAATATAAAATTTAAACATATTCTTTCATTATTCTAAGACATGTCAAGTACTTTCCTGAGGTGATATACCCTTTTAAACTTTTATTATAGTGGTAAATTATTATAGTACCCTAGATAATTATGCTCAACGTTCTTAAGTATATTTTTCAATAATCATGACTCATGAGTATTTTTAGTTTTAGTGAAAAGTTCTTTTTAATTTCTTTTTCCTGTATTCTTCTCTTTACCTGCAATTTTGGAAATTGGATAATTGAAAATATTAAACCAAGTAAAAATAATTACGTTTCTGGCATTTAGAAATAAACATGTGGCTCCAGCACAAGTGTTTTAAAATATTTTGCTATTGTTCCCATGTAAATCATAAATCATGGTTATAACCCAAGGCTCTACAGCTAACATAACTAATTACCTCATTGACTGAAAAATCAAAGAAACAAAAACACCTTGTTTAAAAATTTTTCTTTAAACAGAGGGAAGAATGTAAAAAATAATTAATTAAATTACATTGGGTGCCATTTATAGAAATAATTAAATTGTTTAAGAGTATTTATTTCATATTTAATTGACTCAGCAGCTGTTAATTCTTAACCTGCCATCATAAATAAATACACACAGACCACATGGATTTTAACAAGCCTTGGCCTGAATTGTGCAATCCTAGCCCATCTAAGCTAGTTCTTAATTCTGTTACCCAAATATGACCCCATATATACATACATCCCCTTGGACTGCCATTTTCCATGCCATGCCGATGTTCCTGGCCATGTGGAATGAGGTTCTTTTTCCTAACCCATGGTGTGTGCCTCCTTGCTGCTGCTGGCTGGAATCTTCTTCTTCCTTCTAAAGCACAGGCTTCCTGCTCTCTCTCAGGAGGTCCCACCTTTCTCTGTCTTTGCCCAATCTCAGGCCTGAGCATTTTATTTAACCAATCAGAGTCAATATAAGTAACAGACAGCAAACAGGACCAGTTAACATTTAGAATGCTTAACATTACTCCGACAATTCCCTCCTTTTGTCTTAAAAAAAAGGCTAAATTTTTTAACTCATATAGTAAAAACAATAAGAGCAAGTATGAAACAATCAAGAAGACCATATATAAAACTTATGCACATAATGTTTAGCCTATTTGTATCAGGCAATCTTGAAGAAGCAAAAAATCATCTTGGTGTGTCTAAAGTTCTGAACCTAAATAATTTCTATCATATCCTATACTTATAAACCTAAAGATTTTATTTAGACTTGAAAATATCCTTTTAAATCCTAAACAACTCAAGTTCAATTGAAATTTTGTAACTATTATGACTTCAGCCCCATCAAAGACATAAGAAGGGATAAAGTTATTATTTGAGTGAGTAGGAAGCATAGGAGATCAGCTTCCAAAATGAAAAATGACAGTTTGTTGCCTAGACAGTCCCAAATATCTCTTGATATCATTGGAGCATCATCTTCAGCCTTCTGGCCAAGAATTTTTCACAGACTAAATTGTGCAGCAGGAAATAAGGATTTTCCCATTCTTTCTCTGTAGAATTAGGACATCAATTTACCTGCATTTATGCTCTGGTCCATCTTGGACTGTATATAGTCTATTGAGAGGGGCATTTTTGCCCAATAGGAATTATCTCCTGATGGGAGACTTTTTTTTTTTTTTTTGATGCTCATTGTCTTCTTCCAAGTCAAATGGGAGCTGTCAGGAGCTAACTGTCTTAAGTCAAACAATTCTTAAAATAATAAAAACATCTTTAAATGCCATTTTCTGTATGCCTCTAAGGGTTTTGAAGATCTCTTCTATTTTATTTATAAATCTATCCATCATCTATCTATCTTTGAACAAGGAAACCATATATTTTAACCATTTACTATCTGTTTAACCTATTAAGTCTATTTTGTGATAAATTAAGACTAGCATTTGGCATGACCAAAAGCTTGACTGGCCAACTTGTATTATCTAGACTCCTAAATAGACTGCAATAGCAACCTATAAAAGGATTGGAAGTAAGCCTATACTTTTAAATGAGTTGTATAGGCACAATACCTCATATAAGAGTTGAAATATTCTTATTATGTGTCAAAATATAAAATTCTATACTAATGAATCAAACTTAATCTTATTTTTGTATCAATACACAAAATTCTATACCAATGTATTAAAAGATAACCTTATTTGAGAATAACAATAGTTTTGCATTTCAGAACAGATTCAATAATCTATCCTTATATCTTATCATTTCTATATTGTATACATATATTCCCCTCTTTCTTTTCTTTTCAAGTCTTCTCTCCCTATATGAGAGAAAGAAGGATAAAGAAAGAGAAAGAAATCCCTGATCCTAACCTCCTACACTTTGCTTAACAAGACCATATAACAATTTGTAACCATTCCTCACAGACAACATCTAGAATAAATCAAATGACTAAAGAATCATCCACCCTACTTTTTGGGAATGGGACGTTGCTCTCTTAAAATTGCTTCCTTCTGAATTGGGATGCAGAAAACCTGTTTGGAGGCCCAAATAAAATGGAAAAAAATGATTAATCAATTTAATAGTAACATTGGTTGTCCAGTCTCTATATGCTCAACAATTTGAATGTCCTGAGAAGTTAGTTGTTCGAAGCTTGACTTTAGGTAGGAAAGTTCAGGGCATCACTGAAGTCCTGTCTGGAACAGTCTTTGAGGCTGGGCCATCTCAGCAAGCTGTTTGAAGTTGTTTTGGATGCAGATTTTTGAGGAAATAGCTATTGAGGCAGTCTATGAGGCTGGTTCACTTGGGTTACTTCTCTTGTCTTCTTTGGACTCAGGTCCCATTGTTCTGAAAATATATAATTTCTCACAAGTAACATATAGTTCTGCAATTATCAAAATGCCTTGGATGTGTAGAAAGCACAAATCAATTAAGGAATATTTTCTGTTCTTTGAACAGAAGAAAGACCTTTGTAAGTCTCCATTCATGCCATATAAAGACATGGTATATAATAGTACTATATATATATATAAAATCTATTTTAAATTGAAAATATAGCATAAGACTGTATGGAGTTTAAGTATTCTCCACTACAGTTGATATAAATTTATTAATTGATTAAAACAGTTTTATTCTGTGTTGTTTTGGTTTTTTGTAGATTAGGTTGGCCTCAAACTCAAAGGAACCAATCTGTCTCTGTCTTTGTCTCCCATGTTTTGAGAACAAAGGTATGAATTTACATATTTTTTTCTTTCCTTTGTTCCTTTCTTTGGAGATTTAATTTCTATGTGGATATATCTATCCTTATTGAGACAGAGTTTTGTTTGTAGCTTTGGCTGTCTTGATTTGCTCTGTAGAGCTCTGTAGATTAGATTGGCCTTGAATACACAAGGAACCTGTTTTTTCCTTGTCTCCCAAGTTTTGAGATCAAGGTATGAATTTAAATAATTGAATTACCCTTATTAAACAATAACATTAATTAAATAATTTTTTGTAATAGTTTGAGTTCCAATTCTCCCATGGAAACACCATTATTAAGAAGATTGGTGTAAAATAGTATGCATGATATGCTGTTTTATGTTAGCTTTTCTCAATTGTCGGCTATGTGAGTCATGCAGTTTGCATGTTCTTCCCCAGCCTAACTCTGGGTTCTTACATTGATTAACAGAATATATCTCTTTCTCTGTCTCTGTCATTTTTTTTTTCAGAGACAGGATTTCTCTGTGTATCCTTGTCCTGGACTCACTTTGCACCAGGCTAGCTTTGAACTCACAGAGATTACCCTGCTTCTGCCTCCAAAGTTCTGGGATTAAAGGAGTGCACTGTCACACCCAGCAATTAACAGATTTCTTTTTGGGGCAAAATGCCTCTTGAAACCAATTCTCCAGTGGGAGCCCCCACACCTAAGGAGACTGGCTTGTGACCCTTTTCTTTTTATGTAAATTTAAGATCATGTGCATTTATCCATTAGCTCAGTAAGGACATTATTAAACTTAACATCAAGGAACAAATGTGTCATTTTTGAATTCTAGACTGTCTTTAGTAAGCAGTTTTATCCTATCAGCAGGGTTCCCGCCCTGCCTTCATTGTTTAAACCATGCTGGTCTAGAATCCAGAGATCTGCCTATTTCTTCCTCTAGTGTGATGGGATTAAGGGATTAAGTGTGTGTGCCAGTACCACCGTGTTCAAATATTTTACTTAAATCCCAGATTTAGAAACTCTGTAACCCAGAGAGCAACTTTGTACTGTGGCAACATCTGCCCAAAATCTTCAAAAATCTCTTATGTTTTAGCAATGCCAAACCAGAAAAATATCCTTTCTACCTCCCAATATAGGAAAATCAAAGACATCTACAGAAAAATCAAGCAAAGAAGCAGCATTCCAAAAGCCTTGGCATGACTAACCATGCCATCCCATGCTGCAACTAAAGTTTTGTTCATTATTCCTTAGAATCTAGTTGCGACTGTATTTCACTGGTGGGCCAATACCAGAAACTCTTGACAGGCACCTAGTACCCAGGGAGCTCTTAGCTGCCATCAATTTTGTCTTATTTACCGGGAAAGTCCTCCCTCTTTCCTTCATTATCATTGTTGACAATTTATCATTACATCTGTAAATTCTTTCCTTTAAGACTATCCTAGTCTGAACTTTCTGAAAAAAGATACACAGAACCACAATGGTTAGGGTAAAAATCATTTGCATGCTAAGAGGAACAAATTCAACTGGAATCCAAAATTATTGAGACATTATGAATTCCTCCATTTTCAATCTAGGCTATTAATTCCACTCTCAAATTCTGTTTAGAAGTTTTTTAGTACGTAAGGAGAGCTAACCTTTAGCTCTCTGCCTTTGCGGCAAGGCAACAGCTTTTGTTAAGGTAGCTGCACATTTGAAATTCATTTGGGTTTGCTTTGCTTCCCCACTCTTTGGCTAGGAAACCAGCTTTCACCTGGGCCTTCTCACATTGTAAGCATGGATTCTAATTGCCCTAGTTGGGCACCATATGTAAAAAACGAAATTGGCTAATAAGTTATTTAACCAGTATTTAGATTATTATTAATTGGTTTGGCACCATTAAGCCTTATTCTGCCATTATAAATAAATACACACAGACCACATGGATTTTAACAAGCCTTGGCCTGAATTGCGCAATCCTAGCCCATCTAAGCTAGCTCTCAATTCTATTACCCAAATATTACCCCATATATACATACATCCCCTTGGACTGCCATTTTCCATGCCATGCCGATGTTCCTGGCCATGTGGAATAAGGTTCTTTTTCCTAACCCATGGCGTGTGCCTCCTTCTTGCTGCTGCTGGCTGGAATGTCTTCTTCTTCCTTCTAAAGCACAGGCTTCCTGCTCTCTCTCTCATGAAGTCCCACCTTTCTCTGTCTTTGCCCAATCTCAGGCCTGAGCATTTTATTTAACCAATCAGAGTCAATATAAGTAACAGACAGCAAACAGGACCAATTAACATTAAGAATGCTTAACATTACCCCAACAGAAGAACATTTCATTAAAAAAAATTACATCTCTGTTTACCTGTATCCCTGTTTTCATTTAAAATTTGATTAGACCATTGATTTTTTAATAATTTATTTTTTATTTCTTCAAGTTACATCTCAATCACAATCCCCTCCCTACTTCCCCCTCCAGTCCCACCCTTCCACCCTCCTCCACCTCAACCCCCCATCCTCTTCCCTTCTTTTTTTTTTTTTTTTAGTTTAAGGTATTTCTTTCCCCCACCCCAACAGCTCTCCCTTTCAGTCCAAAAAATGGTTCTTTTTCTTATAACTATAAATACAATACAAAACAACAGAAACAAATAGGCCACAATTATAAGAGTTATATGGCTTAGCATACATTCCCAATGTCCAGTCCATATGTATTTGGCACCTGACTTTAATATTCACTATCTAACCATCTCCATGAGTTTAAAGTTCTATATCTAACTCAGCTTTCATACTAACTTGCCTCATAATTTTAAAAATATCTTCTTAGATCCAGAACACCCTCTGATTCCTAAACAACTCAAAATTTAACTATGAGACTCTAGCTATCTATTCTTCAACCACCTCAGAGACCTGA
>CAJQZJ010033276.1:5457517-5469825 GCA_907164525.1 Lophiomys imhausi | reverse complement strand
GACAGGCACCTAGTACCCAGGGAGCTCTTAGCTGCCATCAATTTTGTCTTATTTATCGGGAAAGTCCTCCCTCTTTCCTTCATTATCATTGTTGACAATTTATCATTACATCTGTAAATTCTTTCCTTTAAGACTATCCTAGTCTGAACTTTCTGAAAAAAGATACACAGAACCACAATGGTTAGGGTAAAAATCATTTGCATGCTAAGAGGAACAAATTCAATTGGAATCCAAAATTATTGAGACATTATGAATTCCTCCATTTTCAATCTAGGCTATTAATTCCACTCTCAAATTCTGTTTAGAAGTTTTTTAGTACGTAAGGAGAGCTAACCTTTAGCTCTCTGCCTTTGCGGCAAGGCAACAGCTTTTGTTAAGGTAGCTGCACATTTGAAATTCATTTGGGTTTGCTTTGCTTCCCCACTCTTTGGCTAGGAAACCAGCTTTCACCTGGGCCTTCTCACATTGTAAGCATGGATTCTAATTGCCCTAGTTGGGCACCATATGTAAAAAAAGAAATTGGCTAATAAGTTATTTAACCAGTATTTAGATTATTATTAATTGGTTTGGCACCATTAAGCCTTATTCTGCCATTATAAATAAATACACACAGACCACATGGATTTTAACAAGCCTTGGCCTGAATTGTGCAATCCTAGCCCATCTAAGCTAGCTCTCAATTCTATTACCCAAATATGACCCCATATATACATACATCCCCTTGGACTGCCATTTTCCATGCCATGCCGATGTTCCTGGCCATGTGGAATAAGGTTCTTTTTCCTAACCCATGGCGTGTGCCTCCTTCTTGCTGCTGCTGGCTGGAATGTCTTCTTCTTCCTTCTAAAGCACAGGCTTCCTGCTCTCTCTCTCATAGAGTCCCACCTTTCTCTGTCTTTGCCCAGTCTCAGGCCTGAGCATTTTATTTAACCAATCAGAGTCAATATAAGTAACAGACAGCAAACAGGACCAATTAACATTTAGAATGCTTAACATTACCCCAACAGAAGAACATTTCATTAAAAAAAATTACATCTCTGTTTACCTGTATCCCTGTTTTCATTTAAAATTTGATTAGACCATTGATTTTTTAATAATTTATTTTTTATTTCTTCAAGTTACATCTCAATCACAATCCCCTCCCTACTTCCCCCTCCAGTCCCACCCTTCCACCCTCCTCCACCTCAACCCCCCATCCTCTTCCCTTCTTTTTTTTTTTTTTTTAGTTTAAGGTATTTCTTTCCCCCACCCCAACAGCTCTCCCTTTCAGTCCAAAAAATGGTTCTTTTTCTTATAACTATAAATACAATACAAAACAACAGAAACAAATAGGCCACAATTATAAGAGTTATATGGCTTAGCATACATTCCCAATGTCCAGTCCATATGTATTTGGCACCTGACTTTAATATTCACTATCTAACCATCTCCATGAGTTTAAAGTTCTATATCTAACTCAGCTTTCATACTAACTTGCCTCATAATTTTAAAAATATCTTCTTAGATCCAGAACACCCTCTTGATTCCTAAACAACTCAAAATTTAACTATGAGACTCTAGCTATCTATTCTCCAACCACCTCAGAGACCTGAGAGGGATAAATATATCTGATTATATAGGAAGTGCAGGGCCTGCAGCTTCCAAAACTAAGAAATGACATACCAGTGACTGCCTGGACAGTTCCCATTTTCTCTCCATACATTTCTATCTTAAAATACAGATATGTTTTCATCACAGAAAAAGGGTGTGCATAAAATGTGAAAATTAAACTGCATGTATTTAAATAATCTGCTTTTAAAATATGCAAAGATAAATCAAAGATAACCTGCACAGTTAGAGAAAAATCAATTTATGCACTGTTTTTTATTTTTCTTTCCTTAAAATTTTCAAAGAGGTTTTATTTTTTAACAAATAAAATTAATAATATAAAATATACACAATTATATTGAAGTCAGAAAAGGCAAACTAACAGAAAGAAAAAGGGGACTAGAATAATATTTTTGAAAGTCATAAAGCAATGATTATCAAAAGATGTTCTATATTGGATTTTGTTAGCATAAAGAATTTCCTGTAGAGAAGCAAGAATACGTCATTAATTGAAGCAACTAATGTTTTCTAGGGAGGTATCTGCATAAGTCTAAGCTCTTCAGCATACATTAAAACATTCACATTTGACTCTTGTTCTTTATGTAATTTATCCTGGTATCATTTTCACCCTCAAGGCAGGCTTAAAAAGCAAAGAATGAAGACTGACACCACAAATTGATTAACTTCAGATCCAGGTCCAATAATTGTGACATAATATCTGTATCTTCAATTTGTGCTGTGATGATGAATCATGTGCAATTAACTTTAGTAAATGATATTGCATTTTCTTTTTAAAGCACCTATTCTGTAGTTCTTGGAGAAATATTTTATAAATGTCCTTAGTATCATCTTTCTGTGAATTATATGCACTCAATGAGGTCATCATACGTACCCAATCAACTGAAGAGACTTAAAAATAAAGAAAGTTTTCCTGGAGAAGATATTTTGCTTCAAGATTGAAATAAATGGAGATCTAACATGAAGTAATAAATAATAAATAAATAAATAAATAAATAAATAAATAAATAAATAAATGAATGAATGAATAAATAAATATTAAAAATAGAAAAAGAAATATCAACACCAACCATAGTTTTCAGCCTTCTGCCTGTCCATAAAAATTTAAGACTTGTTAGTTTCCAAAATTACATGGAAACATTTTTAAATAATCCCCTTATATATAATATTACATATTATAACATATAATATGATATATCTAAATACATTCATTTTGTTGATATACTTTCTGTAGAAATCTGAGTGATATGCACATTACATTTTTAATAAAATGTACCAACCAGATAATGATACCCATCATTATGCAAAATGTACTCTCATTGGCATGTACCAAATGTTAAGTGCTCAAAAAATACAATAAATGAGATAAAGGTTATCCTCTTTTTGGTTAGTAATTTGTGTTAAAGACAGCCTGTTATGGGAGGAAAAATCATTGCTTAAATTAAGTTCACAGCATATAATTTAATTAAGTTATAACAGAAATACCTATTTATAATACATCTGCATGCATTAGTATTTCTTTTTCTTGTTAAAATTCTGATAATATGAAAAGACTTACTTAGTCTCATTTCCCTCAAGAAAACCATGAAACCACATTTATTTTTCCAGCCCTGAAGCAACTGAGGTCTTATTTGTCACTTTTCATCTTGTTCTATGGTTGTTCATTATACATTAGGGGTCTGCAATATGAATCTAAGTCCCTAACCATCTAACTAAAATTCATGCACGTTAGGAAGTGACATATTCATTAGGTATTCTGAAGATACTTGTTGGTTTCTCAATTTTTTTCCTTTAATTTATTTATTTATTCATTTTACATCCTTATCACAGCCCCCTCCTTTCCTCCCAGTCCTACCCTCCCACCTGCTGCCTTCATTCCCTACCCTTTCTTCTCAGAGAAGGGACTGCCCTCTGCCCCAACTTGCCTAGCACTTCATATTGCATCAGAACTAACTGTATCCTCTTCCACTGAAGCCAGACAATGCAGCCCAACTAAGGGAAAGTTATCCAACAGTGGGCAACAGAGTCTCTGTGTAGGGGATAGCCCCTGCTCTTACATTCCCCACAACGGAAAAGTGGATGAAGAAACTGTGGTACATTTACACAATGGAGGAATATTCATCAACTATTTAAAACAAAGAAACCATGAAATTTGCAGGCAAATGGATGCTACTGGATAAGATTATCCTGAGTCTAATTAGTCTAAGATAACCCAGACCGAGAAAGACACAGACGGTATGTATCCACTTATAAGTGGATATAATCATATAGTACCGGATAACAATACTACAAACCACAGATCAAAAGAAGCTAAGTAAATAGGAGGGTCCAAGGGTCGGATGCTTGAATATCACTCAGAAGGAGAACAATATAGACATCTGAAATAGACGAGGATAGGAAACTTTGTGGGAGAGGGTGAATGGAACGGAAAAAAGGGTGGGAATCCGGTTGGAGAAATCAGAGGCAGGAGGTGGTAGTGTTGAGAGAGAGAAGGGAAACTGATGGGGGTGGGATCTCTGAGACAAGGTCTCTGGAAGACCTGTAATAGAATAGACTCCTGCAAGGATATGTAGGTGACTGTAACTGAGAATACTAGCAGCACGGGATATGGAGACTGAAGTGACCACCTCCTAAAGCCAATAGAGGGAGGAGAACATAAACCTACCCATAAAACCTTTGACCCAAAATCTACCCTGCCTACAAGATGTGCAGTAATAAAGATAGAGCAGAGATTTAAGTAATGGTCAGTCAATGACTAGCTCAACTTGAGACCCACCCCATGTGAGAGCGCCAATCCCTGACACTATTAATGATACTCTGCTATGCTTGCAGACAGGGGTATAGCATAACTGTTCTATGAGAGGCTCCACCTGGCAAAGGAAGGAAAGAGATGCTGAGACCCACAGCCAAACAGAAGACCTAGGAGTTTTCTGGGGGAGTTGGAGAAAGAAGAGGCATGGAAGGGGACAAGAACTGCACAAGAAGACAAACAGAGGCAAGTGACCTAGGCCCATGGAGGCTCACAGATATTGAACAACCAACCAAAAGCATGCATGAACTAAACCCAGCCCCTTACACTTATGGAGTTGAGGGGTAGCTTTGTCTTTATGTGGGTTTCTCATTTTTTTAAACATCCTGGAATAAGGCTCTTTTCAGGAGTTTAGCCCTAAAAGGAATATTTGATCTGTATTTTTTCAAACAAAAAGCTCTATTCAATTATGAGATCCATAATAGAAAACAATCTATTTTAAAGGACGACCTAAGGTTATCTGAAAATGTACTACTATGTCTATAAAATACATTATCTTAAGTTATTTTTGTTAATCCAAAGTCCTGATAATGGAGACACTGTTCTTCTGTCACAGTCATTGCAAGCACTGAAATGTTTATTATATCAATGGTACTTATTATATCAAATGGTATAATTATGTAAATAATTACATCAGATTATTGAATATAATCTGAGGAAAGTGGATCTTTGATCTTTACAATATATTTATTCGAAGCTATTGAAAACTCCAAAACATTCTCATTAAAGGTAGTTGTTCTGAGCCTAGTGTGGAAGCATATGCCTGTCATACTAACATATGGAGGTGGCGACAAGAAGAAAGAAACTCAAGGTTATCCTCAGCTGCATAGTGAATCTGGATCCAGCATGGACTACATGAGACTCTGGCTCACAAATAAAACAAAATTTGAAAAGACAAAAGAAAGAAGAAAAAGAAAAATGTGGAATTAAACCAATACTACTTGATAGATAGGAATTGCTATCGGTACTTAAATTTGGTTTTCAGGACAAATGCGTGGGGAATCAATTTTAAGGTTCACTGGCTATTTTTAGTGTGTTCTATTCAGGCAAATTTCTGTGAGTTTGAGCCTAGTCTGGTCTACAGAGCTAGTTCTTGTTCCATTTCCTAGCCACCATCCCATGTGACCTTTGTCTGGAAAAGAGTACACTCTCATTGAACTCAGAAGTTGACATTTTGAAGAATCGTATATTTGTCTATGTTCCCATCATTAGTCAGTTCAAAATTTTTTTTAATGTTTTGATATTATTATTAATTTTCATAAATTCTTCTCTTTTCCTGATGCACAATTTCTTCCATATACACGCCTTTGTTCTCTTTCAAATTCATGGATGTTTTTTCATTAATAGTTGTCACATAGATATACATATATGTATGTACATATATATTTCTAAGTTTATAAATACAACCTATTCAGTCTGTATAATGTTAGTTGTGTGTGTATATGGTATTCTATTTGGGCTTACCATTTGGTATTCAATAACAACTCTGTGTACCCTTCCCTGGGAAAGAATATTTCTCCTACTCTTTACATTTCTTAGTTGTCTACATTTCTCTGTGTGGGGCTGAGGCCTCTTGAGCCTTCCCCTGTCCATGTTAACATGTACTTTATTTTTGTCTTTGTTAAGCCTATGTAAAGGCATTCATATTCCAATGGATATATATGCAAATCAACTCTGGAATATAGTGTTCAGGGGTCATTGCAGAAAGATGGATGGAAAGATTCCAAGAGCCAGGAGATCAGGGAGTTTGCTGTGAGATAATGACTCCTAATAATGTCAGAAGAGAAACTCACAAAGTCTCACCAACACAGTACTTTTTATATATTATTGAACTACTTGCTTTTGTTTTCTCATTCTTTTTTTTTCTTTTTAAAAGTTAATTTTATTTGAACAAATGCAAAAAAGTATAAGCATCAATGAGAATAAGGATGTTTTGATATATGTACATATTGTACGTTGTTTGCTCTTCAGGCTGGTAAAAATATTATTTCCTCAAGTATGTATCATTTCTTCATGGTTAAACTCAAAATACTTTCTTCTAGCTATCTGAAACAGTATTGTTATATACTTTCACAATACTGCACAATACCACATTAAAACTTCTTGCCCTTCTTTAACTGCATTTTTAATATCTGTTGGTAACATTTACCAGATGAAAGAGTAATAGGAAGAAATAAAGTATTGAAAATTTGAATATATATAAGTACAACTGGTATTTGTGTGAGCCACACATAGTCTTTGAACAAACAAATAGATCAGAGTCACTGTTGTGGTGGTAATTGTTTTCTTGTCAATGGAACAAGACGACCAATGAGAAATATATCCTTCGGTCATAGGGAACAGTAGTGCTATTTATAAACTAAAGAACCTTACTGGATTCAATATCCTGTTTAAACACCATTTGGCTTTCTCTAACTTGAGAATAAGAATAAATGACACCTTAAAATATTTTATAATTGTAAGAATCAAACTTGGATATATAAATAAGGACTACAAACATCAGTCTAAATTACAACATAGCTCACGGAAGTCTCTTACCTATATATAATAACTTACATAAGATACTTAAGTTTGTCACAGCAGTACATCCCTGGTCCTACCTATGTCACTACATATTGTCAGTTGAATTCACATCCCATCTGGCTGTATTATCTAAATTAATAGTTCCCTTAACTCCTAAGCCCACATTAGCTTGATATAGCTATGTCCAATTCAGTCAAGGTTCTCCTAGAAGCTCATCAAATAAAACTTTTATTGCTGCTATTGTTTGATTAGTTTGTTAACATAAAAATAATAATGATAATACTTGAAGTTCTCAAAGTAAGAGATTGCTATTTTGTACATGTGTTTATCTCAGACAAAACTCCGTGTGTATAAATTCATGGTTTACAAATATTTACATATATCCAATAGATACTTACTGTATTATTTCATATATGAAATGTCTTTACAAATTTCTTTCAAAGTCACAAACTAAATGTTAGATCTAAGCTCCCAGATAAAATATTTCATTCCTCAGAGCAAGAATACTATTATAATTTTGAAGCATGATGAGCCAGAGAAAGAAAATTCATACAATGACTGTTCAGAGACAGCCATGCAGAAATTCCATGCCACAACAGATAAATTACATAGCTAATACTACATAGACAGTTGGAATAATCTTCAGGTCTACGCATACAATAAAGGAAGAATATATTAAGCAATCACTAGGCTATGTCTACAAGCCAACGAACCTCATCACATTGTGTGCTAGAACAGTTAACACTAGCTGACTTAGCAGACAGACACACAAATCTCTAGCCTGGCTTTAGAATTTTATGCATCACTACCTCTAGTCAACTGCATACAAAGTGTCTTTTCTCAATCTTACGCTGAGCTAAATCAACTACAAACCATGGCCTTGTGGTTGTGTCACAAGGCAAGTAAAGTGTGAGGGAGCACAACAGCTCCTGCATTTATATCTCAAAATTAAACATTTCCTTTGTTATAAAAATAGCCATGGAACAAAGTGTATTAAAAGGAGGATGAAATTGTAAGGGACTAATGTGGCTGTTTCACAGACAACACAACTTTACCAAATGGATATGTAATTTTACCTACATAAGGACAACTTCTGGGAAGAGAATAGAGTAGATTCTCAAGTTCAAGACAGCAAAGAGGGATCAAATTGCTAAGGAGAATACCCATGGAGTAGTAGTTTCCTAGGGAGGTATGGTGGAGAAATTATGTGCTTGAGGTGAGTTTTCTCATAATGAACAAGTTTTAACTTCCTACTAGCATCATAGAGGAAAGTTTCTGATACATATTAGAATCCTCAGATATACAGTAGAAAGGGTAGTGGATCTATGACATCAGCCAATCAACAAAGTTAGGAATTGATATTTTGTACAAGTGTTTCATTCGTCCATGTTTAAGAACAAGTGATAAGAACATATTTCTTTTATTTTCATTTAAACTTTTAAAACAAGTATACTATGGTGCTGCATGACACTTTTACCCTTGATACCAACAGAGAGACATAAATTCCATTGATTTCCCTGTCCAAAGGTCCAACATTATACATTTTTGAATGTTTTAGTTTCTAGTAATAATGTCTAAGTAGAAAAGGAGTAAGGAGTAGCTTGGTAAGGCCTTTATTTATAGCTGTAGTGTGTACAGAGATAGGTATCGTTGATTTGTATTTTTCAAACTGTGAGGCAAGGACTTCCAAATTTCATTTTCAGAAGGAAGACCACCTAGTAAGAAATTGTTTTCATTGCCCAGTTTTGGTAGAAAAAGAAATGGAAGTGGCCTGAGGTATCCAAAAATTGTTCCATTGTGCCTCATTATTTTACAAAATATTCATTGTTAAGACATTCCATATGTTCTTAGATGTTCTCACCTAGAAGTGTACTGTTTTCCTGTACTCCTTTATCCTTACTGCTTAGCTCTGTCATGAATTTCCTAGGCAGATATAAGAAAATGTGTACTTACTCCATATAGATCAGGAAAAGAACTAAATAAGATTCTATCCAAGTTCAGCGTGGCAAGTCAATGAGTTTGTTGAACTTACTTATAGAAGCATAGGCTTCTCAAAGGCAGAGAAACCACTGGGAAGTTTTCTAGACAAAATATGAGCAACAGCAGTAGAGAGTCCTATTGGACCCACCTACAATATAGTGGATTGTGATAGGAGTGTGTTTTTATATTATGCTCAATGGAAGGTGTTGAAAGTTCTGAACTTTTAAGTCTTTCTTGTCACCTGGTATTGTGATTCAGTATATCAGGAGTAACACTCCATTTTGATTTATCCCTGGGTCACTTTAGAAACCTCCTTCCAGTTACAGTTGGAGTAGTAACTCATTATAGGGCAATAAGTAGGTATATCTGTAAAATGAAAATAAGTTTACAATATTATTTACTGAAACACTGATGATAAGGTTTGAAGCTAGGTCACTTTTGGTCATCAAGACAGGTAATAAGAGGGATTATTAAAGATTTGGAGGACTTAGAATCAGTGGGCATTCCCAAGCAATTGCTGTTGGACTAATGCCATAGCTTCATAGGTAAAGCTGAGTGAAGATACTAGAAAATGAATAAAATTTACATTGGTTTTGAAATGTTTTGTTGATTTAGTGACTTCCAAGATAATAAATTATTAAGAGTACTTTTAGATTTCAATTTGTTATAAATGATATTAAGGTCATAGCAAATATTCTGAAACTCATAGACTCAAATAATTGGAGTTTGCATAGGAGAAAGGTTAAACAATTAATTTACTTACAAGTTTTGGTACTTATATACATCTAAGTAACACAGTGGAAATCAGAGAAAAGTAAAGTTATTGTGCTGACATTTTATTGCTAGTCTTTTCTGTAGCTACAATTAATTATTTGAAATTAGATGCTGCTTCTGTGTTGGCCTCCATCATTTCTCCACCTCCTCCTCCTCCTTCTCCTCTTCTTCATATTTACCATTGTGCACTAGCCTCATATGCTATTAGCCACATGGTCTCTGCTGTACCTTTAAGACTCAGTTCAGGAGATTTTATTATCTCCGGGTCACTTAGGTACCTGGCAGTATGTCTTCGTATTGATGTAAATTTAATATTGCCTAAAATTCATCACATAAGAAATACTTAGCTATTAATTTACCTATGCTTCAGACCCAATGTATATTGTTAAATTCTTATACCCTATCCACCTACACATACATAATGCTAATAAGTGTACATGAACTACTTACTGGCTGACACATAGTAGGTGCTGAATAATTTTAGGGGCAAAAGTAAATAGTTATCTCTGAGACATATAATCACATACAAGTTAAAATTTTCTTCTATTTCTACTAGGCTTATAGGATAAAATATTGAACAAAATATGAAATTCAAATGGATGTACACTTTTCTACCTGATCATAATTTATGAGATAATAATGAGAATTGAGTAATTATCTCTTCAGTTTAATTATATCTCTTTAGACTATGCTATTGAATTCATTTCCTAAATTTAATCCACCATTACTTACCCAATTTATTGCAGTTCTGTCATTTCCATTCCTCAGTGTGTTCTCTGAAATAGAATAAATGTGTTTAGAAGAATGTATTATAATTTTCAATTGTCATAGTTCCATTCATTTATTCTACATATCCGACAGGCATTTCCTTCTATATTTTGACAACTTCAGCTCCACTGAAATATTCATAATGTTCCCAGCCTCGAGCAGTACATTCTTTAGACGCTTCTGTAAATTCAGAATGCATCAAGAGGATAAGGCATTTCAAGTTATTTCAAATACTTTGCATTGAACAACAACAAAAAAATCAAATGAAAGGGAAGTTGTCAGAGGCAGAATGGAGCAATGATGGTTCTCTTCATTAGAAAAAAAATAACTAATATATCATCTGTAGAATAAGATTTAATGAATTTTTTATTTCTATAATTTCCAAGAATAAAGGTAACTTTTATATGAATACATGAGAACTATATTAGTGTTCTAATATGTTTAATTTGTTGCAAAATTAGTTTGTTTGGGCTGCTGTGATAGTATTTTATTTTATATATTGTGCATTTTAATGCTTAAAGGAGTTATTGCATTAAAAACATTAAGTTAGAGGTGGATTTATAGGTTAGAAGCTCTGGCTGCTCTTCCAGAGAAGAGGGTCAAATCCCAGCACCCATGTGAAGAATCACAATCATCTCTAATTACAAGTTCCAGGGGATCTGATTCCTCTTTCTGGCCTCTGCCTGCAACAGGCACATACATGGGGCATATACATACATGCAACAGGAAAAACACTCATACACACAAAAATAAATAAAATCTTTTTAAAGACTCACCAAGTAAATTATTTCATAATTTCAAAAATATTAATATAAGAAAATATTAAAAAACTGTTTTTATAAGAAAAAATTTGTTTGATTTCCAAATATTAGAAGTGAATATTTTCGCCATGCTATGCTAAATAACTCATTTATCTTTCAATTAAAGTTACTCTGTACTCTATCACATTATTACTATTAAATGATAATAAAATACAGACCTATAATTAATACTTAAATGATTCCTTACTCCTTTACTCAGTTCATTACTGCTAAAAGCTTATTTTTACCCTAAATAGAAATGCTTGTAGTAATATGATTATGATAAGATTAGCCAGTTGTTTATAACACTATATTATATTATTTTATTTCTTTTACAGTAAATAATATTATCTTTATATTGCCCTGTTTCATGAGTTTCATTTTTATTAAAACAAATAAGAAATTGTTTCTATAATGTTATATAACTTTCTTACATATTTATATTCTGGAATATTATAAATGGTAGAATATAGAAAAAGACTAAATATAACCAACACAAGAAAAGAAAGGCAGGGTATCTATAGCACCATTTAATTCTCTTAATTTTTTTCCACATACTATTTTGCAATGCACTGAATGAACAATAATTCTGAAAAACATTTTATTCTAATATTCTAAACTTTTATGTAACACTCTCTATGTATATAATATTCCCATAAGTAAATAATATAGTTCCAGATGCTTTCATATTCAAGACAAGGAAAAAATATTTCCATATGAAGGATTAGCGTTAATTTAAGATTATATATACTTTGAGCTAAAAAAAAAACAATACTTAGCTAACTTAGAGGTATCATGAGTTTTTTTAATTAATTCTTTAAATTAAACTTCAGGCTACTAAAATCAAGAAACTATGTCAGTCACACTTTATAGTTTTCTAATCTGTGGGCTATTTTATGCATTGATCTTACTGCTCATGGTCACAATACAGTTGGTAAGAATTACAAGCTCAGACCATTGTGGTGGCCCATATCTTTTTTTGTGTGTGTGTGTTTTCTACTCTTTTTTTAAATAATTTATTTTTTATTTCTTCAAGTTACATCTCAATC
>CAJQZJ010033276.1:5429547-5457417 GCA_907164525.1 Lophiomys imhausi | reverse complement strand
TTTTTTTTTTTTTTTTTTTTTTTTTAGTTTAAGGTATTTCTTTTTTCCCCCCAACAGCTCTCCCTTTCAGTCCAAAAAATGGTTCTTTTTCTTGTAACTATAAATACAATGCAAAACAACAGAAATAAATAGGCCACAATGATAAGAGTTATATGGCTTAGCATACATTCCCAATGTCCAGTCCATATGTATTTGGCACCTGACTTTAACATTCTACTATCTAACCATTTCCATGAGTTTAAAGTTCTATATCTAACTCAGCTTTCATACTAACTTGCCTCATAATTTTAAAAATATCTTCTTAGATCCAGAACACCCTCTTGATTCCTAAACAACTCAAAATTTAACTATGAGACTCTAGCTATCTATTCTTCAACCGCCCGCCGGTAGGATTTGCTGAAGGAGGCCCACATCTTTAATCCTAGCACTCGGAGGCAGAGTCAGGAGTTTGAGGACAGTCTAGTCTACAAAGTGAGTCCAGGAAAACCAGGACTATTACACAGAGAAACCCTGACTCAAAAAAAAAAAAACAAACAAAAAAAATAAAAGAAAGAAAGAAAGAAAAGAAAAGAATGGCAAGCTCTAGCTTATCCTTATGCCCAGTTGTTGAAGAGACCATCCACCTGCACTGTTGAACAAATGAATGTTCTTACTTTGTCTTTGTTTATACTTTAAACACTTCTCTGAAAAGGTTAAATGTACAGTTTTGGTCACCGAGGCTAGAGGCACTGCTCATTGTTGACCCGCTGATTTCTAACATTAGGAGATATGAAAAGCATGCCACAAGCATCTGTACCACCCAGAAGGAAATGGGGCAATGACTGTCCACAGAAATGTTTAGCTATTATTAGGATGACAGGAGAAAGGACACTAAGAAGCTAGGCCATAGCTCTGGATGCTTTATTGTTCAAAGTGTTCTGTGAAGAAAAGTGTCTTCAGTATTATTAGCCCTCTCAAGAAGAACAAGAATTACTCTGTTCTTAATACAAGTATATTCAAGTTTTGACTACACACACGGTGAAGTATTTAAAACTCTAAGTGTGAAAACTGACTTTCATTTTTGCCTTGTTCTCCATTTCCAACTGGTTACCAAGTACATTCACATTTAGCTGGTAACTGGTAAGGAAAATGAAAATAGTCTCAAATTTTTATGTTCTGTTTTCCTTACATCTAGTCTGAATAATGCGGAGCATCATAAATCTTTTTAATCTACCTTTTCATCTTTTTGTATTAATCTGGTTTCTTTTATTTTATCGTATAACCTGCTTATCTACAGCTACTGGCTTACATTATGATTTATAATCCTAATTATATTAATAAACAAGAATTAGGTTAATCACTTTTTACATTTATTTCATATTTACTTTCATTTTTATTTTATTCTGTTTTTACTTTATGCTTATATTAACTTTACTTCATATCTAATTTTTTATTACTTCTTATGTATTGGTTTAATTTTTTCCTTACATCTGTTGTCCCTTTCTTTCACCTGGTGAAACTTTTTCTAAAATGTAGCACCTTACACTCTCTTATGGCACTCATATCTGATGGTATACTTTATGTGTTTATACTTACAAATTTAGCTATAGCTTCTGAAGCTTCTACATGATAAAAATCAACAATAATAAATTATATATGCCAATTATAATTTAATTATGCATGACTTTTATGCATGTAATTTTCATACATTTTTCTGTTTCTTTAGTTGTATTGCTCAAACTGATGCCTACAGGACTTAGTATAAGCACCCACTTAATTGCCATTCATTTAAAAGTTGTTCTGAACACAGATACTCTTTACCAGTGAGTGGATTTTTATGTTTCTCTATTTTTTTTTTACTTTGTGGTTTTATTGTTTTCCCTATCAGTTATTTTCTTGTTTGATAGAAATTTGAGGGGAATGTGTTTTATTTGATCTAGAGTTTTTAAACTCAGATATCAATCTGTGGCCCAGGCTTTATTTCTTATATATGTGTGTGTGTGTGTGTGTGTGTGTGTGTGTGCATGTATGAGTGTATAATTTAATAGACTACAATAAAATCACATTTTGCAATTCATTACCTTTTTGGCTAAATTCATCAAAGTATTGGACTTTACTTATGTAAAGAGAAATTAGGTTTGTGAATATTTCTTCATTTCAACAAGATAAGAAAGCATGGTAAATAAATAATGTTTTGAATACCAAACAACTTTTTTTAAATGAGAAAAAAAAACACAGCCAAGGTACTTCTTATTTAAACATTTCTGAGATTTAACACTAGTATTGTGTCATAAATTTCAACCATTAAATCACAATAGAAAATACCTATTACAGCTTAAGAAAAGTAATATTTCTTAAACATGTAACTTTAGCTTATGGATAGACCTATAGCATATAAGGTAGAATACACTGTTAATATTAAACAGTCTTTGAGGATATTATAGAAAAGACAAGTGAACTCTACATTTCAAATATGTAGTAAGAAATATTTTTCAGTAATAGTGCACTTGTCTGAAAATATTTAAAACTAACCACTGTTTATCATATAGATTATAAGAAATTAAACAACTTCATATTTATAACTTGTTCATATTTTAGTTCTTAGCCTTGAACACCAGCTGAAAAAGTATGTTCACTTTCTTTTCCAGCAGTGGTTCTGCCACACAACCTTCACCTTCGGTTTGCTAGTGCAATCCTGTATAATACTCCCCCATGTAGAAGATAAAGCCACTTTGTAAGATATGTTTGGTGGTCCTAATTTTAAAATGATCTCATGAATGTAAAGCATGAGATTAACATCTCCTGATGTTTTCATTACTTCATACATAACAATTTTATTCTTTCTATTTTCTCAAAAACTTAATTTTGAAAAAGAAATATACAACATAAGAATGATAAAATATTTTCTAGGTGCCTACAATATATTGAAACTAATTTGATCATTCATTGAATCAATTAACTTTCGAGAAATTAATTTGAAAATGCCACAATCAAGTAGAAATTTAACTCACAAAATAAAGGTCAAGTTTTTCAAGAAATAAACTTTCCTGAACTTTTACCATGAATAACATAAAATTCTTTCAATAATAAAATGAAATTGTGTCATGTTTGTGAGTAGAATTTAGAGATAAATAAACATTGGAGAAAGGGTTACCTAAATTTCAGAACAAAGAACGATTTTTACATTAGGACTTATGACAAAAAAGTAAAGGTGAGTACACCTCTGTGTCAATGAGAACTCTTATCCTTGAGTTCTGCCCATTGCTCCATTCTTCAGGGAAAGTATATTTTAAACTACCATATGAAATAAAATTATACATATGTATAAGTATATGTGTATATATATATATATATACATATGTATTATATCATTGTTGTAACGTGTATTTTTTTAAAGACTATTCACAGAAATAGAACACTTTTATCATATTATGGAATAAAACAAATTAGCTTTCAGATTTTTAAACCTGTGTTTTCCATATTTTTGTTTTGGTTGTGCTAAAAGTTGAACACAGACTCCCTGCTGAAAATACCAGGTAAGCATGCTACCACTGAACTGTAGCTCCAAACTCAGTTATTTGCATTTAAGTAAATTTGTTGCTTTATTTTTCATAGTTCAATTTCAATAAACTTTATTCCATGCATTTTAAATACAAGAAAGGTAAAAACTAAAATTCAGAGCATTTTCACTGAAAGCAAAGTCTATTCAATGTACAGTTTCATAAAACAGGAAGAAAGATCCAACATATCTCCAAAAATATAAACTTCAGGTCCTAATGACATATATGAAAAATATTCATGTATATGAATAACATTTTATGAATATATGTTATATTGCATTGAGTTTTGGCAAAGAAAATGTATTGAAAAAACTGACTAATTATGTGAAAAGTTAACGTTCTGTGACATTAATTGTATAAATATCACTTCAACTTATTGTCATTTCTAAAGATGCTTCTCTCAATAAGTACCTGCTTGTTATCTTCCCACTTGATTTCTGGCATCATTTACAATACTTTATATTGCTCACACTCTGTCCTTTCCTGATATTACATAGAGTATACAATGTTTATGCCTACATTTTTTTCTTTAGAAATCCATTTCCAAGGCTTTTATATGTCATAGCACATATTCATCAGTGCTTTATGGCAGAATAATAGCCATTGTGAGTTTTCCTAGTAAAATACATCCATTCATCAGCAGGTGACGATTTATGTAGTTTCCAAGTTTTGCCTATAATGAAGAAAGTGGTTATGAAACTTTGGTCAAGAGAGTCATTGTCTATCCATTTCAGTGCCAACCAGAGAATAGAGAAAATTATTCAAGTAAAAATATGCAGAGAAATGTTGTTAGTGCTGCAAAAGCACATGAGACATTCAAATTCAAATTGGAAAGTTCAAAGGAGACTTCCAGAAAAAGATTAATTACATACTTAAATTTAAGGGAGAATGTCTGTTGGTGAATTTCATGCGAGAATATTGGATCATGTTTCTGCAGTATACCCTAATAAACTCAAACTTGTAGGCTGCAAAAAATGAGGTTTGGAAAAATATTAATATTTGTATGAGCAAAGACAGTATAATGATCACAGACTGGAGAAAGAACTGAGAATGTCTAGGACAAGCTCACAGCAACAGTAACCAAGGGGGAAAAACATCCACTGCACTCTCATGGGAAGTAGAAAACTTGGGAAGGAGCTGCTCAGAATACAACAGTGAAAAAAATTTAAGATACATCTGTCTTAAATTCATAAAATAATGCAGCAATTGGGGCAAGTAACAAGAATGCAAACAAAAAAGTCATTTTTCCATAAATAGATCAGCATAAACATTGACACAGGGGAGGAATAGAGGGAAAATCAAATTAGGAATTAAAGTGAACTTGCTTAAAATCACAATGTACTTTCAACTCGTGTCTGAATTATGCTCCCTACTATTTAAATGAATGAAACAATTTTATTATTATGAAATTTCAGAAAAGGACAGATGGTGTATAATGAAATGTTCAATCCAGGTATAATCTTAGCATGGAAGGGTCTGGTGGACACAGTCACACCCCTAGCTATGAAGCTCCTGACAATTGATAGCTGCTGGAAGAGGAAGATTTAGTTTTCTTTAAAGGTGTGATCATAAACTGATCACACTCTAATAAAAGATTATATTTCCCATTGTATATGGTAGCACAGATTAGACTTGATGGCCTAAAAACAACGTTGTGAGATGACACAAAGTTGAGTTGGTATGGGATGAGGGAGACCTGGGAGAAACACAATCAAACCACATTTTATAATATTTTCAAAGAACTAATTAAAAATTCAAAAACCTCAACTAGATCTAGTACTCAAACAACAGTTACACAGCGAGAATGTACACTGTCACTACTCTTATCCAACATTACACTGGACCCCATACCCAATATGCTGAAATACAGGGAAATGCAAAGATATGTAGTTTATAAACAAAGATCCAAGTTATTTCCTACTAAAAACCACAATGCTATATTAAAGACTATAAGTCAACAAAAATCCACTAGATCTAGTCAGTGGCTTATCAAACTTTTGGTATTTAACAAAAATCAATTATATTTATATAAACTCAGAAGAGATAGTTAATAAAACAAAATATATAATAACAAGATGTTTAAACATTTTAATATATGTTGGTCAAAATGTATATTTTGTTTAACAATAGAAACATATATAAAATTGATGAATGATGTAAACATAGTTTATATAAAAGGAGTGAGGAACCTTGTTTCTATAACAAAAAGCAGGAAATAGTAAGATACCTATTTTTCTCAATTAGAAGTTCCCTCAAAAGTCATATAAATATGTAGGTTAATTCTAAATGTGCATGTACTAAGAGGCTACATGACATATACACATAGATACAAAATTATTTTAATAAATATAAAAGAAACATTTTAGTAATGATTTAGACATATTACTATTCATCTTTAAGGTTCTTCCATCTGGAAAACTATTTAAGTGAATATTGTGTTCAAGTATACTTGATTCTGGTAAGCAGAATCAAGAATTCTATAAGTAAATGAGAAATGTCAATTTCAAAGAAGAAAATAATGCATAAGGAGAAAGCCATACTTATTATCCAGAAATAAGTTTATCTAAGACATTCTTAATTAAAATTTTCACATTTAATGAGCTTATCAAGCTATACAATTGAGAAAAATATGAAGCAATAAAACCTATATCAAAATATCATTTATGCATTTGAATAAATGCCTTACTATTAAAGAAATTAAAATCTATGTTGTTATACTATATAAAATGTACATAGAAATTTTTCTCTCAAGTGAGACATATCTTTTGTCCAAATGGGCATTAATGCTGAGTAATGGATACATCTTCCAATAAAATTCAAATAACATATTTTTTCTATTCCTCTTATTTTTTGTGATACTGTTGTATTTAATAAATATTTGAATTAACATTGTTTTCATCAGTTAAAATTATTCTGAATATGGTTATAAAATCATGGTGATTTTATGACTTACTACATATTCAAAAAAATTAGTGCTTAAATTATAAAAGGCTTGTGAGCTTGTGAATTTGATTGAATATCATCTGTGATTAGCACCATTAAATGATAAATTCCCTTCAAGTAGATTGCTATGAATACTAGATCATAATTTACATAAATGTTGAAATAATTTATGACATGTTTTGTATCCTATTTCATACTTGACATGTTCGTGCAACTTTGTAATACTGACCTTCATTAAAAAATTGAAATGCATGAAGGGTTCATTTAGTTTACTTTGATCAGGAACTTCTACTTGAAATTCATGTTTTATCACAAAAACTTTGATAAATATACCATCTATAGGCACTTGAACCAAAATGTCTCCTGTGTGTTGACCTAAATATAATATTTGTTAAATACGCAATGTAAATCAACTGAATAATTGTTAACATTTTCTTCACATTTTGAGGAAATCAATAAATCCTGCCTTACTATATCTTTCTTAATGATCTTTTAAGAATAATTTTTCTTAATACAATTACCAACCACTATTAAAAAGTAGGTCAAGGAATTATTTTCTTATACCTCAACACGGTGCTTTGATTGTATACTGTGTATATTCTGTGATGTATGTTATAATTGAGAATACATTGCATGATATTTACATGTCTTTACTAAAAACATGTCATTTGAGTAGGACAGTCAAGGATGTCACTAACAATACCTTTTATTTTTAATAGAAAACAGTTTTGTGAGATCTTTTGTTATTTCTTGTTTTTATTGCATTATCACAGACATGATGGGTATGGATTACAAAGATTTTATTTTTTTCAGTCAAATAGACTACAATGTAATGCAGACATCTCACACTTCATAAAGCAATTTGAAAGAAACACATGGCAAACACATTTTCATCAATGCTACTACTGACAGAATCCAATGGCAGTTGTTTTTCTGATTCACTTGCCATAAAATCAACTTAAGAAAACACAAACCATTGGTTTTCTAAGTAGTCTCTGATCAAACCAGTATTTACATTTCTGTGCTGTGTAGACTGTTGAGCTACAGGAAATCAGTGGTTCCTGTGGGGTCAGTTTATTTAAAATCACTAAGCTCTGAGACTTTGTGTTTGACAGAATTTCTATTCAGTATTTTAATTTATTTTAGCACAGTATGAGGGGAAAAAGAGAATTATGTGTTTGTCTTTGTTTTATTGCATTATATTTTACTATGTTTCCATTGGAACCTTCCTTGTTTTCTAATGAGAGACAAAAAGGGTGTAGATCTGGAGGGGAAGGGAAGTGGGAAGGAACTGAGAGGAGCAGAAGGAAAGAAAATGTAATAAAGACATATTATATAAAAATATCTTTAAAAGGTCTTTGATCCACTTGGATTTAAGTTTTGTACAAGGTGATAGGTATGGGTCTAATTTCATTCTTTTGCAAGTGGACATCCAGTTGGACCAGCACCATTTGTTGAAGATGGTGTCCTTCTTCCATTGTGAGGTTTTGGCTTCTTTGTCAAAGATTAGTTGGCCATAGGTGTGTGGATCCATGTTTGGGTCTTCAATTTGATTCCATTGATCCACTGATCTGTTTCTATACCAGTACCATGCTGTTTTTATTACTATTGCTCTGTAGTACAGCTTGAAATCTGGGATGGTGATACCTCCAGATGCTTTTTTATTGTACAGGATTGATTTAGCTATTCTGGGCTTTTTGTTGTTCCATATGAAGTTGAGAATAGCTTTTTCCAGGTCTATAAAGAATTGTGTTGTATTTTGATAGGAATTGCATTGAATCTATATATTGCTTTTGGTAGGATAGCCATTTTTATTATGTTGATCCTACCTATCCATGAGCATGGGAGATCTTTCCATCTTCTAAAGGCCTCTTCCATTTCCTTCTTCAGGAGCTTGAAATTCTTGTTGTATAGGTCCTTTACTTGCTTGGTTAGAGTTACTCCCAGGTATTTTATATTGTTTGTGGCTATTGTGAAGGGGGTTGTTTCCCTTATTTCTTTCTTGGTACATTTGTTTGTTGTATAAAGAAGAGCTTCTGATTTTTTTGAGTTGATTTTGTATCCAACCACCTTGCTGAAGTTGTTTATCAGCTGTAAGAGTTCTTTGGTGGAGTTTTTGGGGTTGCTTATGTATACTAACATATCATCTGCGAATAGGGATAATTTGACTTCTTCATTTTCAATATTTATCCCTTTGATCTATCTCCTTTAGTTGTCTTATTGCTCTAGCAAGGACTTCAAGTACTATATTGAAGAGATATGGTGAAAGTGGACATCCTTGTCTTGTCCCTGAGTTTAGAGGAAATGCTTCAAGCTTCTCTCCATTTAATTTGATGTTGGCCATTGGCTTGCTGTATATTGCCTTTATTATTTCTAGGTATGGTCCTTGTATGCCCGTTCTCTCCAGAACTTTTAGTATGAAGGGGTGTTGGATTTTGTCAAATGCTTTTTCTGCATCTAGCGAGATTATCATATGGTTTTTTTCTTTCATCTTGTTTATATGGTGAATTACATTGATAGACTTTCATATATTGAACCATCCCTGCATTCCTGGGATGAAGCCTACTTGATCATGATGTATGATACTTTTGATACTTTTGATGTGTTCTTGAATTCGGTTTGCTAGTATTTTATTAAGTATTTTTTAATCTATGTTCATGAGGGAGATTGGTCTGAAGTTCTCTTTCTTTGTTTGGTCTTTGTGTGCTGAAAAAAAAAATAGTTCCCCAGATAGGAGAGAGACAGAAATAAAGAAAAACATCAAATCTTTCTACTCAAATGTACACATAATTTAATCAAATTCACCCTCTACTAAATTTTTATAACTTTTTATAAGTGGTCATATTCCAGTTAAGAAACTATGAAACATAAAAAAATATGGCTCAACCATTTCTTTTTATTCTTTATTCTTCTCTCATATATTTCATCCCTACCACAATTTCCTCTCTCTCCACTCCTCCCTATTCCTTCTCCACCTCTCTTCTCCCCCAGATCCACTCCTCTTCCCCTAAAAAAAGGAGGGATCCCAGATATCCTGGGGATATCCATGAAATATGGTCTAAAAAGTTACATAAGAGTAGGCACAAACCCTTCTATCAAGGCTGGATGAGGCAATCTAATAGGAAGAAAGGGGTTCCAAGCACAGGCAAAAGAGTCAGAGACACCACCCACTCCCACTGTCAGAGCCCCACAAAAACATAAAGCTATACAATCATAAGCTATGTGGAGAAGACCTAGCTCAGAACCACACAGGGTCCATGTTTGTCACTTCAGTCTCTATGAGCCGCTATGAGTCCTGCTTAGTTGGTTCTGTGGACCTTGTTCTCCTGTTGTCTTCTACCCTATGGCTCTTAGAATACTTCTTCCTCCTCTTCTGCAGAATTCCCCTGACTCTGCCTAGTGTTTGGCTCTGGGTCTCTTCATCTGCCCCCATCAGTTTCTGAATGATACTCCTCAGATCACAGCTGGGTTAGGCACAAATCTATGAATAATCCATGAGTATAGCAGAGTATCATTAGTATTATTACAAATTTTTCTTTTCTACCAATCATGTTTGGTTCTATCCTGGCTCGATGAGCAATTCTGCCTCTGGTCCCTCGTCATTCAGGGAGTGTGAGATGTGGGCTTCTATAGACCACAAGTTGATCCAATCATTGATTGGCTAGTCCCAAAAATTCTGCACCACTATTACCCAAGCACATTTTTCAGCCAGGACAGATTGTAGATTAAAAGTTCTGTGGCTGGGTTGATTTCCTAGTCTCACTACTAGGCCTCTTGCCTGATTATAGAAGATGGCCATTTCAGGCTACTAATCTCCCATTACTAGGATATTTAAGTAGGATCATACTTGTAGAATTCAGGGAGTTTCCACTATACTAGGTTTCTAGATTGCATCTCAATTCCAGTTGTCTCTCCCAGTACTCTCACCCTTAAATGGCTCCTCTGCCCAAAACTTCCTATCCCTACTTGCCCCTAAAGTAGATTTTTTTTAGCTAAAAAAAATCTCTTCTATTTCCCCTTCCCAGGGAGATCCATGCATCCCCCATTGAACCTTACATATTACTTAGCTTCTCTGTGTCTGAGTATTGTAGCATGATTATCCTTTCCTTAAAAGCTAATGTCTATTTATAAGTGAGTACGTACTATGTTTTTCTTTCTGTTTCTGGGTTACTACACTGGGGATAATTTTTTTTTCTAGTTCCATCCATTGGCTTGCAAATATCATGACATCATTGCTTTTAACAGCTGACTCCATTGGGCAAATGTACCACATTTTCTTTATCTATTCTTCAGTTCAGGGACATGTAGGTTGTTTTTAGTTCTGATTATTATGAATAAAGCCGCAATAAACATGGTTGAACAAGTGTCCTTGGAGAAGGATTGAGAGTCCTTTGCTATATGCCCAAGAAAGATGTAGCTTAGTCTTGAAGTAGATTGATTCCCAATTTTCTGAGGAAATTCCAAATTGAATTCCATAGTGTCTGTCTTAGTTTGCACTCCCGCCAGCAATGGAGGAGGTCCTGTTTATTGATTGCTGTTCTTGTACTATCAATGTTCTATTTAGGAAGCTATATCCTTTGCCATTTTTTCTACTTATTTGGTTTAATGTATTTGATTTTATGTTGAGGTCTTTGATCAATGTGGACTTGAGTTTTGTGCAGGGTGATATTTATGGATCAATTTAGATTTTTCTACATGCTGGCATCTCTTTACACCAGCAACATTTGTTGAAGATTCTTTCTTTCTTCTTTTGTGTATATCTGGCTTCTTTATCAAAAATTAGATGTCTATAGGTGTGTGCATTTACATCTGTGTCTTTGATTAGATTCTATTTATCAACCTGTCTTTTTTATGCCAATACTACCTGATTTTATTACTATAACTCTGTAGTACATCTTGAAATATGAGATGATGATACCTCCAGATGTTGTTTTATTTTACAGAATTGTTTTAGCAATCCAAGAATTTTGTTTTTCTGTAAGAAGTTGAGTATTGTCCTTTTAAGGTATGTAAAGAATTGTGCTGGAATTTTGGTGGGGATTGCATTGAATCTGTAGATTGTTTTTGGCAGGATAACCATTTTTTTTTTACTATGTTAATCCTCTAAATAGGTAAAGGGATGAACATGAGAAACTTTTCCATTTTCTGATATTTTCAATTACCTTCTTCAAAGACTTGCAGTTTTTGTTGTACATGTCTTTAGAGTTACCACAAGATATTTCATATTATTTATGACCATTGTGAAGGATGTTATTTCCTTGATTTCTTTCTCACCCCCCTTGTCTTTTGTGTATACAAGAACTACTATTTGTTATTGTTACTGTTTTTGTTTTAGTTAATTTTTTTATCAAGCCTCTTCACTAAAGGTGTTTATCACCTGTGGGATTTCCTTGATGGAATTTGTGGGGTCTCATATGTACACTATGTGCAAATAATGATACTTTGACTTATTCCTTTCCAATTTGTATCCTCTTGATCTCCTTCAGTTATCTTATTGCTCTTGCTAGAATGAGACAGTGGACATCTTTTCTTCATGAGAGCCTACTCCAGAATTGTCAGGTTGCTCCATAAATAATAAATGATCATATGCAATACATTCTCCTATGAGAAGAAATCGCTGAAGTAAATTGTTCTTTGTATGGAAACTGTAAGTGGCTAAACCCAAACAGTTCATGAAGATGAAATTTAAGAGCTCTTACATAAATTTGGTATTTTGAAGCATCTGTTAATTTTGTCTTTTAACATTTCAAAACTTAGTAAACAGAAATGAAATGCAGCTTATTTAAATCCTCTTTTAATTTTCTTTTATGAAGTAAAAACCATGAGAAACAAATAACATGACCTAGGAAAAATAAGAAACTAATAGTGGTGACAGCAGAAACACAATGTAGGGCCCCACAGAAGCTTGATAAGTTTTCCATAATTAAAATCCCATAATGGTGTTAAACAGTACTTAGTAAATATAAACAAATCTCTAAAAAACATAGATAATATATTCTGTGTATAATTAGTATAATTTAAAATCTATACATGAAGGTGATTAATGTCCCAATTTATACTGTAGCATCATCTTTGTTTTTGAAATTTTTATGCTATTTAATATTGACATTTGTTTCCTTTGTATGTTAGTAGTCAAAACATTTTACTTTCTGTATTATTGCACTGAATTACTGTCAGTCTGATCAATTATGGTATGTTTTGTGTGGATATACACAGAAGTTTAAAAAAAATTCTTCAAAATTAAGTTAAAAATTTAACTAAATTACCTTTGAGATATCCAAAGATATTTGTAAATTGCTTTGGAAAAAATAAAATGTTTCGTTAATTAAATCTTTTAAAACATATTTTATTTCAATTTATTTTTAAGATGATAAAATGAGAAAAAAGGAAATGCTCTCTCTTTTTTTTTTCATCCTACCTGTGGGGCTCTTTCTTGTACCCTACTTCCATTTCCTAGTGAACCCCATCTGTTAGTGCAGATGTGACATCTCTTTAGCTCTCTCACAGATCACCCACCAAAAGAGTAATAATTCTGCTGTGCACTCTGGTCACCCAGGCAGCCAAGATTATAGAATTTCATCCTGAAATAGCATTTCACTATTTCCAAGACCAAAAAGATGTGGTGAATTCATTTGACCTATAACATTCCTATCTCTTTAAAATATAATAATAATCATCCACACTTTGTTGTTTAATGTAAATCAAATGATGGAATTTAATTTGACACATTTTGGTAGTTGCAGTTTTATATGATAACCAGATATGGACATAAGTGGGACTTGTAAAGAACTATACAAATAACTCATATATCATAAAATACAAAGATATATTTGCAATACAATTGCCTCAACATGGTCATTCTTTTGCAATTCTTTGGTTTTGGGGGTAGATTAAAAGTGAATAATCATAATGTCATATTTACATTTATGGAATTGTCAAAGAACTAATTAATTTTTAAAATGATGAACACACAGAAAAAAGAAAATAATTATATTGACAGTCAACGTTTAAGAATATGGCAAATAGGAATCCAAAAATGGACTAAATTTTTAAAGGAAGTGTTATGAGCTTGCCATTCTAGACTATCAACAGTACAAAAATAAAAATATCAAAGTCATAATATCCTAAGTAAGGTTGCAACTATTAATGGACTTAGAAATAGGACTCATTATTGTAGTTAAGAGGGTTAGGTATCCTTACTTATTTTACTTTTATTTATTTTATTTTTTACTTGCTTATTAAAATTATTTATTTATTTATTTATTGCTTTAGGTTACATCTCCATCATAGTGTCCTCTTTCCACCCCTCCCAGTACCGCCCTATGATTCTCTATCTCCTAACCCTTCCATCCCACTCCTCTGGAGTGGAGTGTCCCTACATAACAGTCCCCCGCCCAAGTTCAGCAGTCATATGAGGGCCAAGAGCCTCCTCATACACTAGGGGCCTACAAGGCAGTACCACTAGGGAAAAGTGTCTCATTGACAGGGAAAAAAAAAGAAAGAAAAGAAAAAGAAAGAAAAAAAAAAGTCTATGTCCATGTTCCCTTTGGTGCATTGGCTGTAGTATAGTTATCCTGTACTATATGGCTAAAATCCGACTATAAATAAATAGATGCCATGTGCATCCTTCTGAGTCTGGGTTAGCTCACTCAGGATGAGCTTCTCTAGTTCCATCCATTTGGCTGTAAATTGCATAATTTCATTGTTTCTGATAGCTGAGTAGTATTCCATTGTGAAGATGCACCACAGTTTTTTAATCCATTCTTCTATTGAGGGACTTCTGGGTTGTTTCCAGTTTCTAGCTATTACAAATAAGGCTGCTATGAACATACATGAGGAATCTTCCTTGTGATTCGGTGGGGAGTCGTTTGGGTGTATACCCACAAGTGGTATGGCTGGGTCCTGAGACAGAGCTATTCCAAGTTTTCTAAGATATCACCAGACTGACTTCCATAGTGATTGCACAAGCCTGCACACCCACCAGCAATGGAGGAGGGTTCCCCTTTCTCCAAAACCCTTGTCAGCATGTGCTATCATATGAGCTTTTGATCTTAGCCATTCTGACAGGTGTGAGATGGAATCTTAGAGTTGTCTTGAGTTGCATTTCTCTGATGGTTAAGGATGCTGAGCATTTCTTCCAGTGTCTCTCAGTCATTAGGAATTCCTCCTTCATGAATTCTCTGTTTAGCTCTTATCCTCATTTTTTGATTGGATTATTTGGTTTCTTGGCATTTAATTTCTTGAGTTCTTTGTAGATTTTGGATATTAGCCCTCTGTCTGATGTGGGGTTGGTGAAGATTTTTTTTTCCCAATCTGTAGGCAGCTGTTTTGTTTTAGTAACAATGTCCTTTGCCTTACAGAAGCTTTTCAGTTTCATGAGGTCCCATTTATTGATTGTTTATTCTTAGGTCCTGAGCTGTTGGTGTTCTGTTCAGGAAGTTGTCACCTGTGCCAATGAGTTCGAGGGTTTTTCCCACTTTCTCTTCTAGTAGATTTAGTGTGTCCAGCCTTATGTTAAGGTCTTTGATCCACTTGGACTTAAGTTTTGTACAAGATGATAAGTGTGGGTCTAATTTCTTTCTTTTACATGTGGACATACAGCTGGTCCAGCACCATTTGTTGAAGATGCTATCCTTTTTCCATTGTGCGGTTTTGGCTTCTTTATCAAAAATTAGGTGACCAAGGGTGTGTGGGTTCATTTCTGGAACTTCAATTTGATTCCATTGATCCACTGGTCTGTTTCTATACCAGTACCATGTTGTTTTTATTACTATTGCTCTGTAGTATAGCTTAAAATCTGGGATAGTTATACCTCCGGATTTTTTTTTTATTGTTCCGGATTGATTTAGCTATTATGGGTTTTTTGTTGTTCTATATGAAATTGTGAATAACTTTTTCCAGGTCTGTAAAGAATTGTGTTGGTATTTTGATAGGAATTGCATTGAATCTGTATATTGCTTTTGGTAAGATGGCCATTTTTATTATGTTGATCCTACCTATCCTATCCATGAGCATGGGAGATCTTTTCATCTTCTGATGTAATAGAGAAGGGCATTACTTTTATTTTTTTAAGGCAGGATTTCAAGGTGTTGTGCTATTTGGCTTGAAAGTCACTATGTAGACTAGGTTACCCTCACATCCACACATCCACAGAGATCTAACTGCATCTGCCTTCTGAGTACCGGGATTAAAGTTTGTACTGTCATAGAAGGCTTTTTTTTTTTTGATTAAGTGAATCCTCTTAGCACTAAGTAGATGTAAGCAACCTTGTCTTTAAGACATTCTTTAGACTTCTTTACAAGGTCAAAAGGTAACAGTATTATTTTGGAGAATAATTTTTGTGTTCTATTTGCCTGTGTAGATTAACCTTATGCACCATCAGACATTAAAAAAGTAGTCAGAAAGTTTATTTATTTGACCAAAAAATTATGAATAAATCTTATTGTCATTCTAGATTTGACTGTGCCTGCCTTTGTACTATGTGAGAAGAAGATGATGGTGCAGTTTTGTTTTATTATGTTTTGTTTTTTTTATTTTTGTTTTTGTTTTGTTTTGCTTTTCTAACAGCATTGCTATGGCTGCTAGAGACTGTAAGTACCTTCACTATCCAAATGCCACAGAATATAGCTGGAGAACTAGACTATGGGATTAGAAATGTCCCCTAAGATTTAGGTGAGTTCTATCAATGTTGGCCCCTGTTATTTAGCCAGGGACAGGGCAATTCTCAAAGCTGGTATTGACAACAGTGACTGTTGAGTTTTGGACATTTTTAGCAGCATTGGTTACTATACATGTTTATTAATTAGGACTCTTGGTTTAACAATTAGGACAGAGAACAAGCCTCAATATTAGAAAGAAGTCTAACATTTTACGTGTTATATCAAGACTTAACTGAGGAATTTCAGTGGCCATCTGTACTTACCTGAGCAGGGTTTCTATCAGGAAGGCTTGAGTAGCATTGGTTTGTTTTGTTGTTGTTTTGGTCTTTGTTTGTTTTTTGGTTTGGTTTTTCAGGACAGGGTTTCTCTGTATGTAGCCCCAGTTGTTCTGGACTCTTTCTGTAGACCAAGATGGCCTCGAACTCACAGAGATCCACCTGCTTCTGCCTCCAAAGTTCTGGAATTAAGAGCTTGAGCCACCATGCCCTGCAGTAGCTTTTTTTTTTTTTAAATTCAAGTTACATCTTGATCTTAAACCCCTTACTCATCCCCACCCAGTCCCGCTTTCCCTTCCTCTTCCCATTGATTTTTAATGGCAGCTGTCATTGGATCAAGAAAGCCATTCTCACTTTGAAGGATGACACATCACCTCTTACAATGATTTTCTTCTTTGAGAAGGTGATGAAGTCCTGTTTGTTACAAAACTGAAGCAAAATCATTTTCCAGTGCCATTTCCCACAGCTGTGGTTAACATTACCCTTTAGAACCCTCTCTCTTTATCCTTTCTCTTGGGTACTGGCTGTTATCTGTCTAAGAAATGTATTTTCTTAGGGTTAAGGAAGTAAGAATTCCTGATTTACATGTGAGCCCAGTCAAAACTGTCTTGAAGGAGAGTTGAGGAAATGATTCAGGTAAATCTGAGTATATATTCAGTTTGTCTACAAATGGGTTCTTCAAACAAGATTAATTAAACAAATGAGGATTATATGTGCAAAGGATACCACTTCCGTTATGAATGGCTTTTTGTGTCTTATGTCTTATGCATGAACCAATGTAACCTTTCAATCATTGGTGTTATAAAATAGCCAACAAATTCACCTTAAGAAAAAAGGATTTATTCTGGATCATAGTGTGAGGGTAGAGTCCATCCTAGCGGGGTAAGCAAGGTAACAACCGTATAAAGTAGCTGATCACATCGCATCTACAACCAGGAAGCAGAAAAAGATAAATGTCTATATTTAGCTAACGTTCTCCTGTTTATTTAGTCCAATACCCTTCTCCTTGGATTGGTGTTTTCTACATTTAGGCTAAGGCTTCTCATCAGAGTTGACCTAGTCTATATAATCTTCCTAACAAACATACCCAGAACTTTATCTCCTAGACTATTCTAAATCTCATCAAATTGACAATGAAAGTTAGCTATCACAATACTTTAGTGAAATACTACATAACTTGTTGTCTAGCAAAACGAGAGATAAATAATCAATAAGCTTTCCTAACCTCAGGTTAATATCTAAAGCAGAACTGGAGAAAAGAACTCACAGAGTCATGGATAGAGTCAATAGCCCACACATTGTCAGTTGCAAAATAACAAGACGGTGTCTTGAGTTTTTGGGTTGTTTTGCTTTGCTTGTTTGTTTGTTTTTAATGTAGATTCCATTTTTCAATGTATTAGTTGTCTTCTTAGAGTGACCAAGTACAATAATTGACAAATTTTAAGTCAAAGAAATATATATATTGTTTTGTGGTTCTAGATGTAAGTCTACAGGCATTCCCACTAGCCTGACTTCAGGGATCCTTCTGGGTCCTAATTGCTTACATCATCTGTTGCCAGGCATTCCAGGTGTGGCTGATAAAGCCCACCTTTTAGTCTCCCCTTTTTCCTTTCTTCCCTGTTTCTCCCTCTCTTTCCTGTGTCTCTCTCTCAAGTTCTCCCTCTATACCTCATGACCCTCTAATGGGTTCACTTCAAGATTGAGTCATCTTTGGTTTTCCAAAGGTTCTTTATATTTTGTTTTCCTGACCTACTAAAGATAGTATTGCAAGCAGAGCTTGAACAGTCATTTTGACCTCCTTATCTGACTTTCTTCCATATTTCCCTACCCTTCTGGTAGTGGTTTGTCCTGGAGGTCATTCCTTCTAGGCATTATGTCCTGCTGTCAGTTTTGTGTAGTTCCATGGCCACTTCTTGGTCAGGGTTTGTGCCTAAAAGAGGAATAGCAGGCCATCCTGAACCCCTTTCTGATTTTGTAGCATCATGATTACATAAACAGCTTTTACTTGGACAAACTATCTTATCCAGATTTTTTGTGTGACAAAACAGCTTGTCAAAGCAATAAAAGAATAATAGCAACTAATATTAAATTTATCAGGATTTTGACAGCATGATCATTTAAAGTATTAAATAGATTGAGGTGTTATAAGGTGCACTTGCCAATTTATTTGCAAACTGTTCGCCAGAAACTATTAACAAATGTGAATGTTCTGATCAATATTTTTTGATGTAACTGCCCAAGGCAATAGTACTGTTGTGTTGAGACCATACTGCATTTAGATTTTTCTTAAACAATTTTCTTGGATATTTAGCATCATTTTAAGACAAATCATACTTACAAATATAACTAATATTATATTTGCAATTAATTGTCAGTCAAGATTTAATCGTTTGCCCTTGTTCTGCAATCCAATCAATGTAATACTTAATGACATTCAGTCTTTCTGAATAATCTATGTCTATTCTTTCCTAGGTTCTTTTTCCATTCTTGAGACATTTTTAATTGGATCATTTTTAAACCGGGCTGTTCATACTCTCTGTTTGAAAGCCAATGCTCCATCCCTAGCAGCAGTTATAATTCCAATGAGTGTTAGGATGCTAGCAATTACAATCTTATAAAAAGTTTAATTATACTTTTTAGTGTTATCTATAATTTCCCAAACATAGCATTTATATTTCTGAAGATTATTCTTCTTTTAGTTTCAGAGCAATTCACATAAAAGAAGGTTGTTTTAATATCGTTAAAGTATAGTTAAAGGTATTTTAAAGGTATTACTAATGCATTGAGCTATTTGGCAAATGTACATGGAATGTGGTACTTTTTTGCATAATGAAAAGAAGTGTGATAAATGGGGTGAAAATAAAAGTGTCATGTAGTTTACATGTGGTTAGAATTCAGAAAAGTGTCCCTCTTCTGTTAGCTGGGTGCTGTCTTCAGCTGCCAGTTCACTCTGTGATTTTACTTGTCCTGTTGGAATCCAGAGAAAACCTGTAAATAAAAGTAGTTGCAGATTGTAGGCTCCAAATTATGAGGAGAATAGAACCCAGATATTGGTTAGGCCCTTGAAGGAATTCTTATAAAACCATGAGTTTGGACAAAAACTTCCTGGTTTTTTATGATTTTATTTTGTAGGTGTAAATTAGAGCAAAAATAAGAGAAACTATTTTAAATTTTTTCAAAGTGTAATTCACTGTAGCCAGTTGCTCCTGTGTGGTTAATCATTTACTCCCCTTTTTTATTTATCCATTTGACTTCTTCAACAAAGGCTGCTGGTCTAACTGAATGTCAACATGTAAAAGAATGCAAATAGATCTATATTTATCACCATGCATAAAATTTAAGTCCAAGTGGATCAAAGACTATAACATAAAGTCTGACGCACTAAACCTCATAGAAGAGAAAGTGGGGAAAATCCTCGAACTCACTGGCACAGTGACAACTTTTTTCATTTAAATAGAGGTTTAACCCCACCGATGTGTTAAATGTTGAACTTTTAATATATGTCTCATCTTTATGTTTTAGCTTTAACACACCTTAAAGCACTTACTCAGACCTCCACAATTTGCATAATCTTAATTTTTTTTCTAGAAACATCTGACCATCTTAACATTGTCTTGCAACTTGAATAATCTTTTTACTCTTTCTTTTCATCTGTAAACATCTGATCACTTTTACCTCATTCATAAATCTTTTACAAAAAATTTACCTTTACATACACTTAGCCTTCTTATTTATTGTTTTCACTGTTTAATTATTGAGGGCAGTCACTGAAAGGGTTTTTTTATAGAGTTCGAGCATAAAGGAATAATAAAAGGATTTTTAAGTTAGTGACAAAAGCAAACTACTCTTGCGTTGACTCTCCATTGACACTTGTTTTTGTTTTACCTACTTCAGTAGGAGGCCTGTTAACTCTAGCAAAAAGGCAAGGACTGGATCTCGAGTTTGAAACACTTAGAGTCCAGTTCAGAGTTTGTATTTTCACAAGTCAGTAAAAGAAATGGGATGGCAGCAATCTCTTTATTATTTGTCCTTTTAAAGTTTGTTACAGAAGGGTAACAATGTCCATAAAGACCTTCATAGGTTTTGCTCAGTTAGTGGAAAAAGAAAGACCCTGAGCATGTCTTCAGATCAGGGACTTTTAGTCATTTATTTTTATCACTTACTTTAAGTCCTTGTTGCTGAGTTTATAAACCTGGTGGGTACTCCATTGGTTTGCATATTGTCCTCTTAAGGACTGGCAAGTGATTGAGCCTCAATGTTGAAGCTTTTTTTATTTAAGACACTCTGGTAGTAAAATTTTCTTGGCTGATTTTAAATTTGTATTAGCAAAAGCAGCTTGTCTATCCTTTGTATACAAAAAAAATTTGCAAAACTTGAATGTTTTAAAAGTGAAGGCAATTTTTTTAGTCATGCATGGACTGGCCAGGCAGCCTTGGTGGAGGGGCTAGCTGTAACAGGCTGGCTGCTGTGACATCAGGTGACAGGGCTGATGAATTATCTGTTGAAAATAGGACCAGGGACAAGAAGATCCCACAGGAATCATGTATGTGTGATGTGTCCAGAGATGAATGCTTGCAAGCTTCTCATAAGACATACATATAGTTTGGAATCTCTAGGCACTTTTGGGAAGACAATACATATATTATTTACTTCATCTAAATTAAAAGCTTCTTATAACAGTGTTGATGGAGGATAAGGAATTTTAATTTCTCCAGCCATTTCTTGGACCCTGGAAGGAAACATACATTTGCCATACCAGGGCTCCAAAGCAACATCAACACACTCCAACTACCTAGGGATTTTATGATAATCAGTTCTCCATGCTAAAGTTTTAATTTTATAGTTCATTCTATTTTCTGACAATTCTGAGGATCTAACATTTCCTCTCTGGAAACTATGAATTATGCTCAGTAATAGTGTACATATATAGATCTAAATCATTCTTATTAATTTTAACTCCCTCCAACTTCAACATATGGTTAAGAGATGCACTGTTTTTTTGTTTTTAACACTTTCTGGATTTCCCATATTATTGGCTACTTACTGGTTGCAAGAAATGTGTTCCCCCAAGCTTACACATACCATTGTTCAAATCAAAAGTGTTTTGTGACCTGAGTCTACGAGCATTCTTCAAACTCCATGTTGGGTACCATCATTTGCCATGGACAACTCAGACATGAGCATCACCATGATCTAGAATGGAGGTATTAGAGGACAGTTGCCTGAGTCCAGCCATCTCAGAAATGACCTCCATCTTACTGACAGGGTCAAAACTGAGTTTATATTCCCAGGCCCAGGAACAAACTCCTATCCTAATTCTTCAGGTGTTCCATGTTTGTCTGATAACCAGTAAAGAATGTAAAGAGGGAAGTTGCCTATTATTTAAACTAAGGCATCTAAGTTGTAAATGTCTTGCCTGTCATGACGTTATTAACTATGTGAAGCTTGCGCACTCCTTTGTTAACTTATCATTCTGAATTCCAGGATGGGACCTGGCTGCAAAAGCTAAGTCAAGGACCCTGAAACCACATGATCCAAACTTACCAACGTTTACTTTCTTGCTCAATCCCTTGTTCCAAAATATGACGGAACAATGCTACAGCTGGCTTTCTCCGATTGCATTGTGGTTCCATCCTTTAAAAATGCTGTACAATTTCTTTTTGAGGTCACAGTTCAGTTCTTGAGTCTGTTCTGCAGCCTTGGTAGATCAGTTGTAGCCTAAGTACAATAAGATTTTGTCATCTGTCTAAATATTTACTAAGATGAACTTTCAAAGACACCATCAGCATCTGAGTTTGTGCTTTTGTACCTGACTGGTCAGTTTTTGGTGCATAATTCAAATAAAGATCTTGCTTTGCTGGACTCTCGTGACTGGGTCATTTTGTTTTTTTGGGCACCAACAAAGGCTAATGGTAAAACAGAAATGTAGGACTTTGGATTCACTTCAGGAATGAGCCATATCTATTTTTCTCATTGCTGTTTATACATCATTTATGTGAGTACTAAGCATAGCATTGCATGCAGAATTTGAGCAAAACATTCTGACTCCTTATCTCAGTTCTTTGTTCTGTTCTACCCTGTCTTTGTGACCTTGTTTTGCCCTGGAAGAGATTCCTCCTAGGAATCATCTCCTTCCAGGAGTGTTTTCCAGTCCTGATAGCCACATTTTGGTTAATGTTTGTACCTGAGAAAAGAACTGCAGACCATTTGAATTCCAACATATGTACATGTATGTCCAAATAACCCCAGTTTTAGTGACAATATTTGGATTATTGACTCATTCTATTCCATTATAGCCTCATCTAAACCTAAATTTTACCTGGTTTTGTATAGGTTCACTATAGCTTCTGAAGTTTGCAATTTCAAATGAGTTTTACAGGAACATGATTTAACCCATAGTCACACTTCTTATATGTAAAGCAGTCATTTAAATCATATTTTAGACTTGTTTAAATTTAGCCAGGACACAGGGAGAACCCAGCAGTCCCCCCATGCTGAACACAATAACACATGACTGGTGATGGAAATCTTCTCACAGTGAGGAGGACAAAGGATTCTTCTCACAAAGGATGTTGTCTTTAAGACCTGACTAGCAATGGGTTGGATAGTTTGTTGCAATGAACCCTTCTCTCTGATTTCCAGTTTACCACAGCCACATATGTGAGTGAATTCTGTCTCTTCCTCCCTCTCTCTCTCCCTCCCTCCCTCTCTCTCTCTCTCTCTCTCTCTCTCTCTCTCTCTCTCTCTCTCCCCCTCGTGTGTGTGTGTGTGTGTGTGTGTGTGTGTGTGTGTGTGTGTGTTCCCTTGTACTCATGCATGTCCAAGTGTGTGTGCTTGGAGAATGAGCAGACCTGGTAACGAACAGAGCTGTCACTTTTGTTGACAAGGAGCAGAACAAAGAACTATGGAACTCTCACCAGCCAGAAAAAACTGAAGGAGGACTCTGGGTTTTAACCAGAAGACTGTGATATGTCTTATGATCTCTCTAACTCCACCTGAACTACTGAATTATTACTTATAATAATTATTTATCTGGAAGGAAGAATCAAAGGATAAGATAAGTTATCTCATGATGCTGAGGATAATTGTCTTCTTCAGTATTGTTTTGTATTATCCATCTGTAAAAGTAACTTTTATTCTCCTGATGTAATTGTTATTTTGGATGCTTGATGCTGAATACCTTTGTAGCACTTTGTGAATTCTGGCTAGCTGGTTCAGCTCAGATGTTCTGTCTCTAATTCCTCTCCAAGTTGACTGATTCAAACTGACTTCTCTTAGCTTCTGACTGAATTGCACTTCTTGGTGTCAAACTAACTTTAGCAATCTGTTCTAATCTTCTGGCCCTTTCTCATTCTCTGTCTTGCTCTGTCTTCACCTGTGTTTAGGTTGTTCTCTCTGCAACTTGTCTCTGTAAACTGTCCCAGTTAAAATTTCCTCTGAATTCCATGAACTGACCTGTCCTAAACTGAACTGCCATGAATTTACCTCCACTGCACTGTCTCTTAACTGACTCCCAACTCCATGAGTTCAGCTGAATCGACAATTTAACTGAACTACCAGAACTGACTGATAACTCAAACTTTCCAAACTCATCTACCCTCTCCCTGTGCTCTCTTAATAGCCTTTCTTTTCTGTGCTGTTCCTGTGAGAGATGGGCTTGTCTTATTCTGTCAGTCCTTCTCTGATTCATCACTTTGTCCCTCAATTAGACTCCATTGCGTGGAATTAAGAGTGTGGATTAAGGGAGTGTCTATTTTCCAGCTGTAAGGGTTGAAAGTGTATATTCCAGCTAAGGGGACTAGGGGTGTGTGGCATGTCTTCATTCCAGTCAGATCACACAGACTAGACAATCTCTGGATGTGATCAGAGCAGCCATGTTGCTGGATTAAAATTCCTCTACTCAAGTCTTCTATAAGAAACATTATTTTTTAAAGCCAGAAATGTTGTATTTAAATATATATACTTATTTGGAGGCTCTCTAGCTTTAACTATGAAGTTAGGAAATATTGACCAAATCAATCTCACAAAACAAAAGAAAGAAAGGAAGGAAGGAAAAGAAGGAAGGGAGAGAGGGAAAAAGAGAAAGAGGGAGAACTGAAGTACAAGAAATGAAGGGAGGAGATGTCAGCCACTTCAATCAGAGAATGTATCAAGACTTTTGTGTAAGGAAAAGTTTTCTGGATGAGAGGATCAACACATTTGAATAAAAGCCTCATAAGTTGAGGAAATAAACAAAATGTAGCTGTCATTAGAATGACACAGGAGTGGTTAAACAATACATATCACTGTGCCATGTTCCAAGAAATTATATTTTCAGTTAGGCTTCTCGTGAGATTTCTCCATCAATACATTTTTAAGCTCAAGTGTATTCTTAAATGCAAAATAGATTATCTTTTTCAATCAGAAAATCTAAGGGACTCTGAAATACTTTTAGTGCCACATATTTTAGTGTTTATAACTATGAATGATTATGAATATGTTGCTTCAAACCTGTTGCTATTTTGTACTATATGGAAGTTTTCACTTCATTTCAAAACTGTACAAAATTTTCTTCAGAAAACCATTAAATCACCATTGTTCCCAATGAGTTTTAAATTAGTCTTCCTCTGAAACCTGTATACTTTGTCTTGGTGAATAGTTTACTGTGATGTGGATGGTTGATATTAATTAAATCATTTTATTTAATTACAGTATTAATTAGCTGGTAGGATAAATACCCCCAACAAAATAGATACTAGACTTATTAGAAGAAAAAATTTCATAAACACAGAAAGGCCATTGTTCTATGGGCTAATCTGTCTAGTTTATGAGTATCATTACTTTGCCTATGACTGATTTTTTCTGATGACTCACTGGTTGGAGGAGAAATCATTCTTCTTGAGGACAAATTCCAGCATGATGACATTTATTAAGCTCAGCTCTAGTTCATAACACACAGCCCTGAAGAAATAATATTTTCCAAAGCCATTTGCCTAATTAAAATATCTTGGGGGAAAATCAAGTCTCAAGAGTAGATGTTTTAGTCAAGATTATCAGTTTATTTTTAATAAGGGAGAAAACTGTCTAAGCTCACCATGTTCTATTTCTCAAATTGCCCTCTTTGCATTCACCACATCATCCAATGACTGGAAAGATAAAACAGCTCAGGAGCAAGGTTTCCTCTTCATAAAGCATTTAGTTAAGCCAGATAGGCAGGAAAAGTCTTTAAAAATTATAGAAATTTCTAAGCACTTTTCACCTATTCATGAGCTACCTTTCTTTTTATTTTACTAGATCCTGATGATATATTAAAACAATTTCCTAATAAGGTATATCTATATATGTGTTGGCATAAAGCCAAAGGATTTTAAGAAACTGAATTTCATTCCCAGGTCCATGAAATTTCTTTAGACTGTTGAACATTAAAATTGAGCAATCTTTCTTTAAAATAGCTATCAACAGCAATAACAGGGGAAATAATATATCCTCTGCCAACTCTGGGAAAAGTAGATCTACTTTGTATGTCAATTTGTCTCAAGGAAATAGTTTCATGTTATTTCTGCTATAGCAGTCTAACACAAAAATATCAGTCTAAAAGAACCTCACTAAAAAGTAGAAACTGGATACCTTATTGGACATAAGAACCAAAGAAAATTTTTTTATTTGATGAAGAATATCTCTTTCATGGTTAGGTTTTTGTTTGTTTGTTTTTCTTTGTTTTGTATGTTTGTTTGTTTTGACATCCTACACCTAGGAAAAACTATTAATTTTTTATAACTTGTAGAATGCCTACATCTTGAGCTAATTCCTTTGACACAGTGGTCTCTGCCTTTATGATTAATTACCACATATGGATAAGCACATGAATATGATACAATGTTGTTTATGTCTATCAAATTATAAAATAAGCTATATTAATCAATTCTGTTTAAAACAACAGAATTCTATTAACTGGGTAACTGAAATGTGAAGCATTTATTCATAATACACTTGTAAACTAGAATTTCAGGATCATTTTGCCAGAATAAATGAGTTCTTGATAATTGCCTTTTCCCTAGGTTGCACAGGGCTGAGGAGTAAGGAAATTCTCTGTGTCTCTCCTTATAAATTCACTAATCCCATTCATGAGGTTTTACTCATATAACTTAATTGATCTCTTCCCAACATCACCATAGTGAGTACTGGGACTTCAATATATGGCTTTGGGCAAAACATAGTCCTGTTAACATGATCCTAGTAGGAATAAATGAAATACCAATTTCTATATTCATTTAGTTTCTGACGTTAAAAGATAGGAACCTCCTTGGATATCTGTCATAAGGAGGCTGTTGTTTTATAGGCCCATTGCTAAAGTAAAGCAATCTCATTTGCTGAGTCCATTGGGTTCTCTACCCTCTTACAGGTGTTGAGGGATGGCCAAGGTTCTAGATATGAATAGGAGAATGAAGATGAGGAGCCTGAGTTTTCAATTATACTTAGTCAGAAAGCAGCTACAGTCCAAGTTTACTTGTGGTTACCTGTCTACAGGGACCACAGACAAGGCCCCATTGCCTCTACAAAAATGAGAAGCCCATGAGTGAGAAAGTACAGAAATTGTCCATTCAACTATACAAATAATCCTTGAGAAGAATGAGCTATTGAAATATCTGATATGTATCACCAAATAGTCAACTTTTGGAAAAAAAAACTTGCTTGAATCTCAATCCTATAGGACGAATCTCAGCTATGAGGTGATGAAGATCCAGGGTGTGAGGGGACGACTCAGACCTGCACAGACCGCTCAGACTGCAGAACCAGCAGAGTAACAGCTTGAAAATATTTGAGGACACAGCCATGTATACCAACTTCTATCACATCCTCCATCTACACCTCAGCAGAAGAATTTTCTGGACATGCTGAATCAAGAGAATTAGAAAGTACTGGAGCAAGATATGTTAAATGGCTCAGCAAGAAGAACTGAAATCCAGATCAGCAGCAGCTAATTAAAAAAGGACCAGTTTCTATGACAAAACCATGGACAAGCTTGGGGGCAGTCGCTAAGGGTCACACTGTTCTTTGAAATACTTACAGTGGGACTGATACCAAGCATAACACATATCTAACCTGTCTAGAGTGGGTGAAAGACAAGAATAGTTACATCCTGTAGCAGGTGGAGGAGTTAAATTAGTAGAGGAGCACACCCTTCTCCTGGGGAGGAGTGAAACAATCCACCACGAACTAGAAAAGGCCAAATTTAAAAAAAATACAGGGGAAGATGAACTTGTGCATTCAGAATTAATAAAGGTGAAAGCTTTTATATATATTTTAATATATATATTTTAATATATATATTAATTGTACAGGATTGATTTAGCTATTCTGGGCTTTTGTTATTCCATATGAAGTTGAGAATTGCTTTTTCAAGGTCTATAAAGAATTGTGGTATCCAGCCACATTGCTGAAAGTGTTTATCAGCTGAAAGAGCTCTCTGGTGGA
>CAJQZJ010033276.1:5331565-5409336 GCA_907164525.1 Lophiomys imhausi | reverse complement strand
AGTTATATGGCTTAGCCTACATTCATATAACTCTCATAATTGTGGCCTATTTACTTCTGTTTGTTTTGTATTGTATTTATTGTTATAAGAGAAAGAACCATTTGTTGGACTGAAAGGGGGAGCTGTTGGGGGGAAAAGGATATACCTTAAACTTAATAAAAAAGGGGGAAGAGGATGGGTGGTTGAGGGGGAAGAGAGTGGTAGGGTGGGACTGGAGGGGGGAGTAGTGAGGGGATTGTGATTGAGATGTTACTTGAAGAAATAAAAAATAAATTACAAAAAAATTAAGCAACCAAAATTTCAACAATTTAAAAATAGAAAACCACTTAAAAATTATGTATTCAAATTCTTCCTGACTAATTACATGTATGTGATGAAAACTAAACACATTTATTTCATGTATTGACCATAAGATTGAAACATCAAGGTTCAGGATTTTGTTACTCTAGAACAATTGGGTACACCAGGGGCTGAGGGAACATAGGAAGAAAGTAGTTCAGCCTCTAAAACATGAGCAAACTGTACTTCATGCAGTCATTGCTCTCTTGAGTCAACTTAAAATATTTTAATAAATGTAAGATTTTGAGCAAACCATGTTTAATAAAAGGTGGGTGTGAAACATGGTTTGATTTCATATTTATTGTCTATTGAATTTAAACTGCTTATATCCATGTTCTCAAGAACTGTCTGATAGTAAAGTTTTTAGCCTTTAAAACATATTTTTTAAAACATCCTACAGACCTAAAGAGCAGATTTAATTACTGATTTAAAAATATCCATTGCTTTGTTCATATTTATAATTAAACTTTGGGCTCTTTGACATGTTTAGATCATCAGCTTCTAATTATTTAGAATAATAATGTTGAGACAGGAGGTCTTGCAACAATTGATCAATAATCCTGAATGAGTAGCCACTTCCTTCTGTTCAACTTTCATGTTTCAGACCTTTGAGTTTTCTCACAAAATTCAAAATACATGTTTATAAAACAAGTAAGAATCTAAAAGAAATAGTTTATTTACAACACATGCCCATATTTTACTGTAGGTAAAAATAAGCTTTCTGAATAAATAATAAAAAGCAACCAGATGAATATACACATAGGTAGGAAGAGGGAAAGACAGAGACAGAGACTGACAGAGATGGACAGAGAATAGGATCCCATATATGAGGTTAAGTAAGAGAGTCAGGCTTGTGGCTACATAAGTGAAATATTTCTATTAATGGAATTATAAATTTTATTAATATTGCTCATGATAGTACATGAACATTTGTTGGAGTAGAATGGGCAAGTTCACATGTATCTACTGGTCCACAAACACTGTTACTTTCAAGCCCTTCACTTAATCAAAAACTTCCAAATATTTTTTTCCACTTTACGCATATAAATGTAGCAATTTCCATAAATAAATAATGCTATAGGAACACACGCTTTTCTAGGCTTTCTCCACCCTACCCTGTGGTCTCATATCTGAAGAACATTATACATTTTAATACCCAGACTTTTAGCATTTTAGCTCTTAATTGTCCTCTCACCAGGGGCTGTTGGTATTAATACCAGAGTATATAGGAACAAAAATAATTAAATAAAACCAGAATTACCAAATATGTTTAAATCAAAATCTTGAAGAAAAACACAACAACCCTGGCAGTACACGCAACACATCAATGCAGTTGGAATGAAAGAAATTAGTGACCTGTAACTGCCCCTAGTTCAAAGGATGGAAAATATAACACTGGGCACACAGGAGGACAGACAGGGACAGAGAAGGGAGGGACAATTAGAAAGCTGAAGCTTCCATGAGGACAGTTTGGAAGACATGATGCTAGGCAAGGAGGAAGGCAGAAAGCAGTGAGAGAACTAGAGAGCTGAAATGTCCATAAATGTACAGTGTGGAAAGGACCATCTTTTTGATATTTTGACAGTGGAAGTATTCGTAGATTTGTGAATAAGATAGAGAATTATTAGTTTATAGAAAATTTAACAAGTTTGACAGACTTCATGTTTGGTGTTCTGAATTGTGGGACATGTTTGGACATTCACCAAAAGATTGTATTTAAATTAATCTACGTTCCTCTGGATATGGAAAGTTGGGCCGAGAGCCTGGTGCAACCAGGGTACATTGTGATATTGACTGATAGGACTCTGTGCCCAAATTAGGATGGAAAGCATCTATGTCATTCCCATGCATGTCTTACATATATAAACAGTTGTGGTAAATTATGCCACAGAATAGAAATGTATGAGGAATTTTGTCCTTAACTAGAGACAGGAGCACCGATGTCTGTGAAGCTATTCAGAAAATGATCTTCTCAGCAAATGAAAGATCTGATGGCAGTTTCTTTTACTTTTTGCACAAGATCAGGTGCTGTGTCAAAAGATGGTTTAGTCTAGAGCTGCATATTTCATTCAATAGTTCATACCTATAATTTATTAAATAATTTATAATCTGACTGAGAAATAATCTTTAAGGGCCCATTGAAAAACTAGTACAATAGTTCAGTGTTTAAGAACACTGACTGTTATTCCAGAGGGACATGGGTTCAAAACCCAGGGCCCATTCGGTGGCTCATCACTATCTCCAGTTCTAGGGCATCAGACATCCTCTTCTGGCTTCTGAAGGCACCAGGTATGCATGTGGTGCACAGACATACATGAAGGCAAAACATCCATTAATACGAAATAAAATACATATAGAATGCATTTAATTTAATAAATTAATTTATTAAAAATCACTGATGGACTTTTGGTTTTATTACATTCTCTTGACTAAAAATTTCATTCTTGAAATTTATAAAAATAAAAAGATGAAGGAAGTAAAAAAAAATCAGAGCAATGTAAAATAAAAATGAAATTAAGTAGTTGTTAGGACAGGAATATGGTGGAGAATATGGACCTGTGTAAGCCAAAATATTCATTTCTCAGAAACATTGGAATTTCAAATTAACAATTTCCATCAATCTTTCCAAATAGGCCTGCATGGAGCATGTAATACCAAATAAGGGTTTTTGATGAGGATTGCGCTGAACCTGTACATTTCTTTTGGTAGTATGTTCATTTTGGCAATATTAGTCCTGCCATGACATCAGGGTAACAACTTTTGCCATCTTCGAGTATCTTCTTTAATTTCTTTTTTCAGTCTAAAATTTTTATTTCTTACATGGATTTATTCCAATTTTTGATGCTATTCTGAATGGTATCAATGTTCTGATATCTTTCTCAGAATGTTTGTCCTATAAATATAGAAAAGCTCTTGATTTTTTATTTCTTACTTTTGTATAATGCTCCTTTGCTGAATGTGTTTATCAGCTGGAGGAATTTTCTGGTAGTCTTCAGGGCATTTTAGGTGTACAATCATACATATAAATAAAGTAATTTTGACTTCTTTTCTTAAATGAATTTCTTTATATCCTTCACTTCTATTGCTCTTCTGAGGTTTCAAGCACTATATTGTACATAAGGAGTAAAGGGGCCCTTTTTGTCTTGTTTCCAGTATTATAAATGCCTTGGGTTTTTCTGTTTTGCATGATGCTGGCTATAGACTTGCTATGTATCACTCTTATTATATTGAGATGTGTACCCTGTATTCCTTGATTCTTCAGAGTTTGTATTATGGATTTTGTCAAAGGTATTTTCTGCATAAGGAACAGGTAAATGGGTGGAGCTACAAACAATAAATCTAAGTGATGTAACCCAGACCTCAAAAAACAAATGCACTATGTTTTCTCTTATTTCCGGATGTCAACTTAAAGTCTTTAAAGAAATATTTTTAATGTTGAATTCCCATAGATGTCAGGAAGGCATTTTGGCAAGGGGAAAAATTTCATAGTAGATGAGTTAGTACACAGTAGTACAAATGGTCAAAGGGAAATAAGGGAACAAAAATGGATAAATGGAATGGAGAATGGGGTTAAAAAAAGGAATATGAGAAAAATAAATAACACTAAAATCTTTTCAAAAGTTAAATGCCCATTTATTACTATAGAAGCCTGTTAAAATATATAAAAGTATTTTGATGGAGTTACACTATAATAGATCAAAAACATCCCTACTATACAACACAGTCTAGAAAATAAAGACCCAAGTACAGGAATGAGTTACAGCTTTTAGAGGTGCTGGCCAGTGAACATTATAGGTTATTGCTATTGCTCTTTGTTGCCCCCCAGAACTTGACATTAAGACCTTATTGCTGAAGGCATTGATTATTTACATCATAGTATGTGGAGAAATCATGCTGGTATCAACCTTGAAGCTTCATTCCTAATAGTTAGCCTTGGTGGTGCTGGAAGATGTTATACATATTACCAGAAAAGTATGCATCAATTTCATCTAGTTAGGAATCCTCCAATCTGCAATAAATAGCAATTTTTTTTAGTTATGTTCATTGGTTCATGCAATAAAGGACTGAATGTTATAGGAGTATCCAATCACTTTCTGATTGGATTTGAGGGTTGTTCCACAACATAGCACCATTATCAAGGTCAAGAAACCACAGCTATACAAGTCATAGCTCTGCCCTAGAAAAGAACCTACTGCTATTATTCTGCTATGCAAACATACTAATTCCTAATGACTTATACCCACATATTAGCAAATCTTTCAACTTTCACCAGAAAAGCTTCTTTTTTCAGTAGATGACAAATAACATGAAGACACACTCTGATCAAGGTGCAGAGAATAAGAGATTTCAGAATGTTCATTCTTAACTATGACGTCTGTATCACACCTCCTTCTTCCAAGGCTCAGGGACTATCACAAAAGAAAGAATGGAAAATCTGTAAGAGGCAGAGGTGGTGGGTGAGTAAAACAGAACAGTATTTTCTGGAAACAACAGGTCAGTTTCACATATGAGCTCATAGCAGTTGCTGCACTGTGTATAAGACCTATACAAGCTCGAGCCAGGTGAAATCTCAGTAAGAAAGGGTATAGTGGGCAGTCATGAAGTTCCATCCTTAGGAATTACTGGGTATTTCCCAGCTGTTGAGAGATGAGATGAAAGTCACTTTTCTTTAAGGGAGTCACAACTGCTAGATCTATTGAGCTCCACTGAATGTCCACAAATGCAAGACTACACAGCCATCACAAATTATGCTTGACATATTTTGAAAATTCAGGGATACAAGTTGGGTGAATATGGAAGGGTGGGTGGTGGAATTGAGCAGGGATTTGGATAGATGAATAGATATGGTCAAAATATTTTGTATAAAAATTTCAAAGAATTAATAAATGCCTTTTAATCATATTAGAATATCATAATTGAAGCCATGCTCTGAGATCTCATCTGTGCTATAACTGTAACACACAGCTTTGATGGGAGAACCATTGGATATGGTTTTAGAAAAGCAGCTGGGCTTACAGATAAGAGGGCAAAGACATGGGTCTTATCCCAGTGAACTTGGGTTGTTCAGTTGCTATCATTTAAGTTATTGGAAAATATTTTTTTCCTAAATTGAGTTAAGACATGATGAAACAGATTTAGAACAGTTAAAATAAATAGAGTGATAGATTAATTTTAAGACCTTTTGGAGGAATAATTAAAATGTTCACAAAACACCAAGAAACATAAGAATTTGTGGAGAGGAAGCACAATGTTTGAAAAATCATAGAAAAGGAAACGGATTAAACTACATCTTCCCTGAATTTTTTTGACTGGTGATTCAACTTAGAGCCCCATGTGTGCTTAGCAAGTGCCCTACCACTGAGCTCTAGCCCCAGCCTTCCCCTGGATTTAAATAGCATAGTGATTGGGATGTATTTCACATCTAGTTGAGTAATAAATTGCTAGAGAGTCTTAGAAAAGAAAATGCATTAAGATGAACATTGTTTCATTTTATTTTAGTTCCATTTAAAAATATACATACAGAAAAAACAAAGTGTATAAGTATGATTATTAATTATTGAAGTTCTATTAGGGACCATATTCAAAATAAGGTTATTCTGTGTGTAAAATGAATCGTTCCATCAGTCACTCCATTCCTAAATGTACTTAGGTGAGCAGATTTATAACTACTTACTAGGCACAATTTTCCTAGTTTCAGCAATAGTTTTATTTATTTTAAAAAATGAAGCTAATGGGCATTAAAGTGAATATCATAGTTAACCATCCTTACTAAACTGAAATTTCTATGCTTCTTTTTAAAGACCTAAATATAATTTTGTAAGTCAGTCCCATTTATAAGAGGTTACTTAGGTATAAGATAAACTTACACTTCTTCTATAATTATGCAGTTATAATAATTATACAGATTAATGAGTTTCACTGTCTTTATGCTACTTATATTTGTTCCAATATTTTCAATATCCAATAAATATTAAAAATACTACATTTTTATATTTTCAATATTGTGTGACAATTGATGTGAGTCACCAGTATTCAAGTGGGGGATTTTGTATTTACTTTGAAAGAGAATAAAATTATATTTTTCTGGAATCTACATAAATAACTGTTTTAAATATTTTAAATGTAGACTCAAACAAAATAATTTATACAAAAGCAAAATCAATTGACACTAAATGCAAACGAAATGGACCAAAGGGAATTCTATTTCTAGATCTTGCCTCTCTTCCTCCCTATTTCCCTTCTCCACATCTCTTTCTCTCCTCCCCCTCTCTGTCTCTCTCTGTCTGTCTCTCTCTCTCTCTCTCTCATTCACACATACATACCTTGAGAAACTGCAGTGGATTAACTATGTACCCCTGAAGCCATGTTCTAATATTTTGATGCCTAAAGCAATAAACCCAGGCTACTTATCAATTGATTAATAACAGTTGATAATTGAGTCACAATTTGATTTCTTGCTATCATGGTCTCTTTGCTTTTTTGTTTTTCTTACTGTAACAAAATGGTACAATATAAAGACCTTTCCCACATATGGATATTAAACTGTGAAATAAAAATCTTTGTCTTTATAATAATCTCCAGCACTCTGTTATAACAGAAAAAAAAAAAAACAGGGAAAGATGCCTATTGGTATGTATTAGCAGTCAAGTCTCATACTTGAATTCTGTTCCAGAAAGACAGGAAGAAAAAAAACCCAGTGGCAAATAATGAGAGACTTGCAATCCAATGCACACTACCTCTGGAAGGCACAGTAAAAAAATCAGTGGATTTCAAGGTGACTCAAGCCAAAATGCTAGTTTATTCCATCAGAAAGAATTGTAGGTGCCAGCATGCTATTCACAGCATTTAACGGTTTTGTCTGCTGAAAGCTTCCATCATGTAGAGAAGACAATGTCTATATCCTACTCCACTTACTATGTCTTAGACCAAATGCACGACCTGGGAGTGACAGTTAATCTGCCAACTCATTACCTACTGGCTCACTGAAAGAAAAAACAAGAAAGATTCAGACATAGAACATAATAATGTCAGCAAATGATTTTAGAGTGCTCCCAACTTTTAAAAATACATTTTAAGGGCTAAGTATGCTTTCCCTGATGTGCTGGGCTTCTATGAAGCCACCTCTTCTTTTTTCCTGTGGCTGCTTGTTGATTTCCATTGCAAGCAGCATGGTTTTCTCATTTTGTCTTCTCCTCTCCCTTCTCCTGGCAACTGTGAAGAACAGTTTGTATAGCCTGTTGTTTTCTGTTAAAATTTAATAAAGTTGTCCAAGAGCAAATATTCAAACAATATACAGCACGGATGGTATCATAGATTCAAAGGGAATAGCAGAATCTTGAATCAGGTAGTGTTTTTAACTTAAACTATTATATCTATAATACAATTGTATGAAATAATGTAATGATCTAAATTCATATATGAAGACAGACTCATTTGAGAATGCCCACCCCCATGGTAAAGCCTATAAGGAGGTAACTTACAATAGAATAGATCATGCAGGTGGGTTCCTAATGAAAATCATGTCACTATAAGAAAAGATATGTGAGAGTCCTCTTTCTCACATTTCACTTATCAGAGCATGCACAAAAGAGAGGTCAGATGAGCACACAGAAAAGTAGTGGCCACCCACAGGCTGAGAGAAGACATGGAAGAATGCAGTCTACTTGATGGCACTTCCATCTCAGATTTCCCCGCAATCGTAATAGTGAGACAGGATTTTTCTGCTGTTTAAGTCATGCAGTTGGTTAGTGTGTGCTTTCGTTATCAGAACCCAAGAAAAGTAATATAACAAATGGAACTCTTTAAAAAAAAAAAGTACAAAGCCAATTTTGAAGAAAAATGAAACAGAACTTTCTAGTAAGGCATAAGATTTCATTCAGACAAAAATAAGTTCGTTTAAAGTCTATGTAGTGATGCAAAGGTAATCCAGAAATATGGAGGAAACCTTGTCAGGATCTGGAGATTGAGGAATGACAGCCTTTGCTCCATTGTGAGACTGTCTCAAAATAAAACAAAACAGTAGTAAATGTAAACTAAGGATACAAAATCAGTTCAGAGGCAATACACCAATAATCGATTTTTAAGAAATTACATGTGAGGAAAAGTTAAAGTAATATCAATGTAAAATATTGTTTTATACAGTTTTGGTGTGCATTTGAGATCTCTGGAACATTGTGGCTCCTCTACTTTGGACACTGCGGATTTCAAAAGAGGTTTCTGTTCTAAGAGTGCCAATGCCATGTGTCTCACATTTTACTCAAATATTCATGTATCAAATAAGTTCATATTTAAAGAAATTATAGTATAATTAAAGTGGTTTCTGAAGGGCTGGGAAGCTAGTAGAGAGGTTCTATGTAGAAATCTATAGAATATTCTTTAACTTAACGCTTTTGTCATCAGGGTACAGGTACAATATTCCTCATGGCTGAAATGTCAGTACAGATGTGTTGTTAACAACTGCAGCCTTCACTTGATTTAGCTCACTTACTTACAGGACACTGCAGTGGCTTTCATTTCCATTCCAGAACATCAAACACTGAGTCTCAGTGCATTAAGTGGTGTCTTTCCAGGTTCCTCTTAATTGTCACAAACCATCAGATAATGTTCTAATGTTTGACTATCTTAACAGTTTCAAGATCCACTGTACTTATGTTTTAGAGATTGTCCGTTACAGGCCTGTATGATCTGAGTTCTTTTGGTCATGGAAAGGTTATAGGTGTGAAGAAGAAAGTTACAGTTTCTGTTAAGATTACAAATGTGTTCAACATTGCTTTTGTGTGTTTCTGAGTTTATAATTCTTAGATTGTTAAATAGCAATGTATTTGAAAAAGTAGGGTGATTAAAATGGTTCATTCAATAAAGTACTTATCACCACCAACCACATAGAAACTGTACATAGTGACACAGGGGTTTGGAGAATAGTAGATCCACAGACTCCATGGGCAGTTTTGTTAACAGTGAACTCCATGTTCATTCAATGACCCCATCTCAAAAAAATCATATGAAGAGCAATGGAGGAACATACGCTGTGTTCATCTCTTACCTCCCAAAACACCTGCATATATGTGCACACACACATACAAGCATGAACACCTGAATATTTTTTAAAGAACACTAATTACCCAGTAACTCACTTGAGTTATTACAAAACATATGATGTGAGCTTAATGGCCTGTGAGCTTTGAGAGAAGGACTCCACTGCAGGCCATCTAGGATACAGTGTGTGCTTTATCAATGAGAGAAGGACTCCACCGGAGACCAAAGAGGGTTGGCTGTGTCTTTTATCAGTGAATATTAAATTTCCTTATGGAGAAAGGTGATTTTATGTGACAAATTCTTTGAAAAAATTTTAAACCCTGCCATTCACTTAAATGTAACATTATTTGCCCAAATAATCAACCATAACATATTTGTCTACAACTTAGCAGTCATCATTCACAAGACGTTCATCACAAGATGCATGTGTTCATGGTAGGATTTTTCCATGCAGATCAATATATAGTGGGTTACCTTTAAAAATTAAAGAGAAGTTTGAGAAGATTATTTATCACTCTATTCTTTATGTATATTAGTAATGGAATGACAACTTTTATACTAATTACATTTGATAAGTGTTATTATTCTCTATTTAAAAAAAAAGCCTCTGTTTGGATTATGTGTTTCATGCCTTATTGTCAGTACTATGCTAAGTGGGGAACAAAGCTTTGGTTTTTGGGTTCAGAAAATCATAATATTTTATCACTTGTATGTTTTTTAGACACTAAGTGTGAAATAAATTCAGAAAAAGAATCATTGGAAAGGCTTCTGAAAATGGTTTGACTATGGAAGTATTATGTTGGTTGAATATGGTTAAAGTTGTCTAGGCTCACAGGAATGGAAAGGACGGGATATTATTTAGAATGAACATCACTCTGTGGAGGTAGGAATGAGACAAATGACCTTGGAGACCAATGAGCTAGGACCCGAAAGGTCCAGAGTGGCCTGTGTTACAGGTCAGGGACTAGCTCCATAACTTTATTTTGCTTTTGGTGCCAAAAACTACTCAAAGGAGACACATTTGAGGACTCATTAATCATTTTGACACATAATAGGTCAGTGTAATATAAAACACTACTGAATACAATGACCTTGACCGTCAGTGCCATTTATTGGATGTTTTAGGTTCATTTGTTCAAGTAATGAACAGTATGCCAACAAGTAAGATCTGGAAACCCTAGAAGCAAGAATTCTGACTCCTCTTTGTGACAAATAGGCCTAAAATTCTCTTTTTCTCTTTCCGGTCATTGAAAATGAGTATCAAGAGAAATGGTTAGATATAACTTTGCATTCCAGTAGGGAAGTAACTGTAAAAGACAAATTTTCATAAAATTCCATAAAAAGCACTAGTAAGTCATTGGTATAAAGATTTGTATTTCCTGTTCTTTATGAGAAGGTTCTGTTGGACAAGTGGAATGTGTGATGTCAGGAAGAATGCGCTCTTGCTTTATTTACAGTGCGATGGTCATTTGTCAACAATAGGGATGGCACAGATGGTTCAACTAAGCACAGGACAAAAAATACTATTTAAATTGAGTTAGAACCCAAATGACCACATCCAATTCCCACATCATTTCAATTGCTGATTAGTGGTGTTACCTATGAGCAAAACAATAACACACAAAGCCAGAGAGACAAGCAACCAGTTTACTTACTTTGATATAAGCTTGAGTGCTAGATGGAAAAGGGAACATAACAGCAGCAGCGTTTTCATGGGCAAGAATACGAAACCTGCTGGTTTGTGTGTATAGGAGTACCCCGTCAGTTTTACCTTGTTCTAAATGGAAAAATGTTGTTTCCAGGGATACAGGTGTTTAACTTGTCTTTTAGATAAAGTCAAGTAACAACACATGTTTTACAATCCTCTTCATTTCAGTATGTGAATATTTTCTCCCTTTCCTAGTCTTACAATCTTAAAAAGTCCTTCTTCTGTTTAAATTTGTTCCATGTTTTTTTTTTGTTTTGTTTTGTTTTGTTTTGTTTTTGCTTTGAAAGACTTAAGGAATGTAATTAACTCTCAGCATGCTCCAGTTCTTTTTTTTTTCTTCTGCTTTTTTTTCCTTCTTCTTTTGTACAGATATGTTTCTAAGTTCTGTCTGGAACTGAAATAATATGTTCTTTTATGAACTAATATCTAAATAGACCTAACTGAGACTGTTATAAAACCAAATGCAGAATACAACATTTCTCTAACCGTGCTAAGACCCCCTTACAGATTGTTCTTGGTCCTATACCACACCTTAATGAGAACAAAAACAATACAAAACACGATGTATATTCCTGCATCAAAAATAATTTAGGCCAGGCGGTGGTGGTGCATGCCTTTAATCTCAGCACTTGGGAGGCAGAGGCAGGTGGATCTCTGTGAGTTCGAGGCCAGCCTGGTCTACAAAGCCAGTCCAGAACAGCCAGAGCTGTTACACAGAGTAACCCTGTCTCAAAAAAAAAAAAAAAAAAACACCAAAAAAAAATAATTTAACTTTCATTTCATGAATCAATTCAGCATGATATCCCTCTTGCTGAGAGTGTCATAAGTCCAATTAGAGAGCCCTTGATTACCACCAAGGTGTGTGCGCCACTATTATACCTGTATGGATATTGTGCCATTATGGTCATTGGTATAGTTCTTAGGCATCAGAGCTGACTCGATGTCTTACTCACTATTCTACTGCTGTGAAGAGGCACCATGACTAAGGCAATTCTTCTTTTTGTTTTATTCCTTTATTTTTTATTTCTTCAAGTTACATCTCAATCGCAGTCCCCTCCTTATTCCCCAACCAGTCGCACCCTCCCACCCTCATCCCCCATCCTCTTCCATTTTTTTTCTTTTAAGTTTAAGGTATATCTTATTTCCCCCTACAGTTTCCCCTTTCAGTCCAACAAATGGCTCTTTCTCTTATAATAATAAATACAATACAGTACAACAGAGGTAATTAGGCCACAGTTATGAGGGTTATATGGCTTAACGTACATTCCCAATGTCCAGTCCATATGTATTTGGTACCTGACTTTAACATTCTACTATCTAACCATCTCCATGAGTTTAAAGTTCTATATCTGACTCAACATTCATACTAACTTGCAACACAATTTTAAAACTATCTTCTTAGATCTATAACACTCTCTTGACTCCTAAACAACTCAAAATTTAATTATGAGACTCTAGCTATCTGTTCTTCAACCACCTCAGAGACCTGAGAGGGATAAATATATCTGATTTTATAGGAAGTACAGGGCCCGCAGCTTCCCAAAATAAGAAATGACATACCAGTGGCTGCCTGGACAGTTCCCATTTTCTCTCCATATATTACAGCATCGATCTTCAGTCATTTGGCCCCATTTCTCTGACAGACATTGATTGTAGAGCAGGGGTTATGAAGGACGTATCTACCCTGTCTTGGCAGAGCTAGGCTGTCGACTTACCTGCTTCCAGGTTATGTCCTTTTTGGACAGCATTCTGTCTAGAGTTGGAGCAAGGGGCTTTTCCTACCAAGAGATAGGCTTGTGACTAATTCAATCATCTCCCACTGGAGATTCTTCGATGCTCATCTTCTACTTGGATGTGAATAGGGGGTGCTGTCAGGAGTTGATATGTCTTGATATAAAAAAAAATCTAAAGTTACAAAAACATCTTTGAATTCCATATTCTGCAGATCTCTTGAGGTTTTTGAAGAGGCCCTATCTATCTCTTATATTAAGGTAAGCAGATGTTGCTTGTCTCTTAGCAGGTTTATTTCTGATTAGCTTAGCAAGTAACTATAATAGGCTGTCATAGTACCTAACAGAATGACCGGCTTGCATAACCATTAGTTTGCATTTCTTAATTATCCTAAACAGTTTATGACAATTAGTAGTAAAAGGCCAAAACATCACATTTCATTTTTTTTCTTTACCTCCTAACCCTTCCATCCCATTTCTCTGGGGTGGGGTGTCCTTATAAAACAGTCCCTCATCTCAGTTGAGAGGTCGTATGAGGGCCAAGAGCCTCTTCATTCATTGGGGGTCTACGAAGCAGTACCATCAGTGAAAAGTGTTTCGTTGCCGGGGAGAGAGAACTACTAAACAAACAAACCAGTAAGCAGACAATAGATAAAAAAGACTAAAAAATATGACTAATATATAAAAATAAATAAAAATTAAAAATAAAAAGTCTATGTCCAAGTTCCCTTTGGTGTGTTAGTTGTAATATCGATACCTTCTACTATATAGCTAAAATCCTACTCTAAGTGAATAGATGCCATATGCGTCCTTCTGAGTCTGGGTTAGTTCACTCAGGATGAGCTTTTCTAGTTTAACCCATTTGGCTGCAAATTGCATAATTTCATTGTTCCTGATAGCTGAATAATATTCCATTGCATAGATGTACCACAGTTTTTTAACCCATTCTTCTGTTGAGGGACATCTGGGTTGTTTCCAGTTTCTAGCTATTACAAATAAGGCTGCTATAAACATAGATGAGGAAACTTCCTTATGATTCCATGAAGAGGCATTTGGGTGTATACCCAGAAGTGGTATGGCTGGGTCCTGAGGCAGAGCTATTCCAAGTTTTCTAAGATATCGCCAGACTGACCTCCATAGTGGTTGCACAAGCCTGCATTCCCAAGGCAATTATTTTTTGTTTTGTTGTTGTTATTGTTGTTTTTCAAGACAGGGCTTCTCTTTGTAGCCCTAACTCTCCTGGACTCGCTTTGTAGACCAGGATGGCCTTGAACTCACAGAGATCCACCTGACTCTGTCTCCCAGGTGATGGAATTAAAGGCGTATGCCACACACCTGGCCAAGGCAACTCTTACAGAATAAATCATTTAATTTAGTGATGGATGCAGTTTCAGAGGTTAGTCCATTATCATCATGGCAGGGAACATGGTGGCAGCCAAGTGTGCTGCTGGAGAAAGAGCTGAGATTGCTTCATTCTCTCCCACAGGGAACAGGGAGAGAGAGAAAGATTGAGCCTGGTGTGTGTTTTTGAAACTTCAAAGCCACCTAAAACAACACACTTCCTCCTACAAGGCCACATCTCTTGATCATTCTAATCCTCTCCAACAGTTCCACCCCTACTTATTAAGTATTCAAATTTATTAGGCTATGGGAGCCATTCTTAATCCATCTACTACAATAAATTTGTTTGCTGCCTCCTTTATGAAGCCTACATGATGTCTTCTGGTATATGAGAGAGTTTGGAGGAAGGAATATGAGGAGATTATAATACGATCTAAAAATTTAAAAAGGGAAAAAAATCAATGTGGAAAAATTCTGAAGTACATCAAAACTGAGCCACCCTTCTATAAATAAAAAATAGTCAATGGGACATCTTGTGGGGGCTAAGAATTAAATATATTGAACTAGACAAAATTCAAATTTTAAAAAAAATAACCCAAGCAATATTACTCTTCTCAAAACATGCCAGTTCACCAAATGATTACAACAGAATGTTTAATAGGTTTAATCCAAATTTCCTTTTATGAAGCTTAGGTAGGAAGAATAAGTAAGTTGAGAGTAACATGAAGCAGAGTTCCAAATGTCCATGCTATCAGAGGCATGGACATGAAAAGCCAGAAATTAGTAACACTCCTTTATCTTAATAGTAATCACTTATTTATGGAGTAGAAAAGTAATAAAAGTAAGAGACTAGATATTGTTATAAAAATAAATGCATTTATTCTCCAGTCCATTTAAAAATGTTCATTTATGAGAAATAACAATTCTGTAGCCATTCAAAATGTAGATCTTGTATTCATTTGCTGCTGAATGATATGACCTTTAGCCAATTTTATATTATCCCCTGGAGCACATTATAATAATAACAAGCCACTGAATTCTAACATCAGTGTTTTTAAAGACCTCTCTTAATAGAGATTTTCTGAGTAAACTAATTCATATTTTATGATCCATGTGCATAAATATAGCCAAAAGTACTTTTTGTATTTATAACAATGTGATAATCAAACTGTTTCTTGTCCATGTATTCAGACTCATAGGACAAAAAAAAAGTTTCAAAGTAAACACAGTCATAATGCCATATTTATGTAGGAATCACTGAAGGCCAATATGGTAATTGCTTAAACATCTCTGTACTTCAGAAGAAGGGCATCAAGAGTGGTGCTGAGGTTTAAATTACTCTTGTAAAAGAAAGATGTGTTTTAAACTGTCTGATTATACACAGAAAAACAAGCATGATCAAATGAAACTAGAAAACAAACATAACCTAATTTGTTTTGTTTTGATTTTTTAATGTTTATTTATTACTTCAGATTACATCTCCATCATAGTACCCTCTTTCCACTCCCTCAGACCCACCCTCCCACCCTCTACCTCCTATCCTTTCCATCCCACTCCTCTGGAGTGGAGTGTCCCTATGTATCAGTCCCTCACCCCAGATCAACAGTCATATGAGGGCCAAGAGCCTCCTCATACACTGGGCTGTACTATATAGCTAAAATCCGATTATAAGTGAATAGATGCCATGTGTATCTTTCTGAGCCTGGGTTAGCTCACTCAGGATGAGCTTCTCTAGTTTCATCCATTTGGCTGCAAATTTCATGATTTCCTTGTTTCTGATGGCTGAGTAGTATTCCATTGTGTAGATGTACCACAGTTTTTTTTTATCCATTCCTCGGTTGAGGGACATCTGGGTTGTTACCAGTTTCTGGCTATTACAAATAAGGCTGCTATGAACATAGATGAGGAAACTTCCTTGTGGTTTTTGAGGAACCATTTGGATATATACCCAGAAGTGTTATGTCTAGGTCTTGAGGTAGACTTATTTCAAGTTTTCTAAGATATGTCCAGACTGATTTCCATAGTGGTTGTACAAGCTTGCACTCCCACCAGCAATGGAGAAGTGTTTTCCTTTCTCCACAATCTCATCAGCATGTGCTGTCATTTTAGTTTTTGATCTTAGACATTCTGACAGGTGTGAGATAGAATCTCAGACACATAACCTACATTATTGTTATCTTTTTAGTAAGATGCAAGCAGAGATTCTAGTGGGCTCAGGAAATAGGGCATTGTAAATTCTGCTTTCTACTCTCAAGATATCATTCCTATAGTGGGAGGAGGAAGAACCATAGATGAGAAATATAGACTAATTTATAGAAACATTTATTATACATCTATCCCTCTTGCTGGGGCCCAGGCCCAGCACTTTTGGGGGCAGGGATGAGCTGACAGAATCAATGACCCAGATTCCAGGGGTCCAGTAAATGCAAAAGCTGACCCATTTATTTCAAAAAGAGGGAGCTCCCTTTATAACCTTTACCCAGAGTCCCATTGGCTTCTGAACTGCAGGATGCTGTAACTCTTTCTCATTGGCTTGTGTCTCATTACCCAGTGTGGGCTCATCAATCTCCAGGCAGGTCCCTGCAGGTCTCAGGCAGGGCACGTCCAGGCAGGTCTCTCATGCCAGTTGCATATGGAGCCCAATCATGTATGAGCTGTTTGGCAGCAGGCCTTGTTTCTGCTCTGTGGCAGACCTTGTTCCTCCTACATATCCCTTTGCACTCTTTTACTTTATCTACTTTTCCATAACTGTCATTGTGTTCTGTCTCGTATACAAACTTTAGGCAAAGCTGCTTCATTATCTGTTTGTCTTCCCGTTTGGATATTTCCAAGTCCATGTTAAAACCCGTGAAGCGATTGCAAAGGACATTAAGTGGGTAAGGTGCTTGCTGTGCCAGTATGAAGACCTGAGTTCAGATCCCCCACACCTGTGGGAAAATGGGTGCAGTCATGAGCTTCTGTAACCTGTAGCAAGAAGTTTTTATTATTTTTGTACTATACTATACACTCTGATATATTTTGCTGTACTTAATTCCTCTATTTCCCTTCCACTTCTTGTTCCTTCTAACCCCCCAACACTATGCAGGGGAGAAAGAAGGTTAGAGGGAGAAGGGACATAGGTCTCTTTGAGCTACTTCCTGCTGATTAGGGTCTTTGGGTTCTTTGGGGGTAATATCAGTCTTAGTACAAGTCCAGCAAACCAGCAAACTAGTAGACAACAGCAGGAAAAACCAGCAGCAGGGAGAGCAGCAACCTCTTTCTTCTTTATAGCCTCTTCTCTTCTTTGTAGCCTCAGTCTCTTCTTTTTAGTCTCCTTCTCCTTGAGGGGCCCTTCTTTTTTTATTCCTTTCCCAAGTCCTCTGGGTTAAACTTGCTTAGCTGGCTAAGCCACGCCCCTGCTAGCTCATGAGGCAGTTAATGAATTACACCCGTGTCCTTCCTGAAACAGACTCACACCTGGGATTAAACAAATCATTCTTATAACTGTTTTTTTTAATAAACTCATACCACAGTAACTTCAGCCAAGGCAATCAAGATAAGATCCCTGGAGCTTATTGGCCTAGAAAAAAAATTGTAAATTTATGGAAACATCCCAACATTGACCATTGGTGACAACAGGTGTAAGCACAGGCACATGTTCCTGCACACACATATGCACACACATTTGCACACACATATGCACACACATGAACACATTCCATAAACACCATTATTAAGTTAAGTTTTCAGGATTTTTTTCATCTTTTATATTAGTCCAAGACAGAAGCTATAAATTGTAGAAAATAGAACATTTACGTTTTCTAGACTTGAAAGAATCTTCAAAGCAGAACATACAGAGGCATTAAACTCCAGCACTGACAAGTACTTCTGTAGAAGTCATTGTTTCCTAAAGAAGTACATGAGTAAATGACAGAACATTAAATAGAGATTATAAAAAGCATAAAATCATTTCCTCGAATGTAAAATAAAAGGCTCCCTAATCATCTAAGCCTATTTGGAACCATACTATTTAAGCTATGAATGATATCCTGAGAGGCAGGAATTGCTGACTTTCAAGCAGGCAATTTTGAGCCACTGGCAATTGGCTACTGTTAGAAAATGGAGACTGGCAGGATCCGTTCAGGGAAGTTGACTTATATTTAACCTTCAGAACTGAGTCTTCTTAGGAGAGAGGACCTGGTGACCATGACAGGGGGCATGGTTGAACCTTGAGTTTGGAGAGCATTATAAGAGATGAGAGACATTACTGAGCCTTAAAAAGAAAGAGAGAATTCACTAAGAGGAATAGCTCTCAGTTAGAGCAAAAGAGATAACTGGCATGGTGAACAATGAATGGAAATATAGAGGAGAAAGGGTCTTTAGAAAAATCATTTTTCTAAATACCTGGTGGATAATATCTGACTTTTATAAATTGGGAAGAAACAAGTTTTAGAAAACAAGACTCAGTCTTCTATACTCTCTATGACAAGAGCACTGGAGAGTCAGGAACCAAATAAGACAGTGCTATTTGGCCACAGGAAGCACGGCTTCCCTCTCTGTTCCAGAGATACATTTGCAGCACGTACACAACTAAATTTTCTCTGGCTGTTGGATTTGATCTCTTGAAATGAGTACTGTCTCACAAGGACAAGCCCACAAATTCACACCCACCAAGAGACGAGATAAGTTTAAGCTAATTCAATTCACAGACACATCACCATTCCCTTTCAAATGTTTGCCACAATTAGTGTTTTATCTGTCAAAGGACATAATACACTACTATATTAATCACAAACATCAATTTCTGAACAGATTGTGGGCGTTTTAGTAAGCTTACAGAGTGAGATCAGGCACTAAACGTGAACTTGCATCTACTGACATGCTCTCATTTTCTTCTTGAGTAGTCTCTGTGTGTCTATTTTCCTGCTTTAATTGGTGCTTTGTGGCTCCCTTAAAGAAGTGAAAGGAAAAGGATGAAATATCACCACTGTAATTCAGCTAGTTTGGGGCTCTCTATTACAAAATGGCTCCTATCTCCTCTTTTTCACAGAACAACATATTATCACAAACTTTGGAATCTATGCTTTTGCTGTTTAGACTTACACAACAATATTATTTAACAAACTCAACTTTAACTTTTAGAATTCATGGATTTGCCCAGGGGTGAGTGAATGAGAAGTATAAACAATCATGTGTCCCACTGTCAAGATAGCTAAGACGTACAGTATATCAGGCTTTTGATAGTGCAGCTTCTAAAGAACATGATAGATATGCTGATACTAAAATCTAAAAATTATAGTTTTTTTAAAATAACATAGCATTTGGTGCAGATACAACACTTTCAAACACAAATCTAAATTAAAATCATAGAATGATCACAAATATTTACAATCAGACTACTTTTAAAATGTAAAACTCTACTCCTAGGAGAGAAAAAACAATGATTTACTAATCTGTGTTTTTTTTTCTTTCTAGGAAGTAAATAAGCACACAGAAAATATATGTAAAAAATATGCCAAGTGGTTATAGAGTTTTGAATGAGAATGTCCCCCATAGAGTTACTTATTTGAATGTTTGATCGCCAGTTGATAAAACTAAAGTGTGTAACTAGGAGTGAGGGCTAAGGTTTCAAAAGCCCACACCAGTTCTGGTTGGTGCTCTCTCTGCCCCTCCTTTCTCTCTGTCTCTGTTTGCCTGGTACTTGTGGATCAGATGTAAGCTCTCTGCTACTGATATAGTGCCATACCTCCCTGCCTGCTGCCATATTCCCCACTATGAAGGTCATGGACTCTAACCCTATGGAACCATGAGCCCCAAATTAAGTGTTTTCTCTTATAAGTTGTCTTCATCATGCTATTTTACCATGGCAAGGAGTGGGCTATTGTTGTGACAGGGCTTACCATGTTATTTCTTGAGAAACATTGAAGACTTTGGGACTTTGATTAGAAAAAATGTTGACCACTATAAGAGGGGCTTAATGGGCTATCCTAGTAGTAGCTTGGAAGAGAGTAGTAATGAGAGCAGTGTACACTATGAAGGCCCAGCTGAAGGGGTTTCAGAGGAAAATAATATTAACAATTTGGGTAGAGACAATTTTTGTAATGTTTTTGCAAACAATGTGGTAGCTTTTTTCCCTTGTCCTAAGAATTGCCCTGAAACTGAATTGAAGAGTTTTAATCTAAATGCATTGGTAAAGGAAATTTCAAGACAGGCTACTATTGATTCTGCTGTGTAATTATAAGAGGTCACTCTTTTTCAGACTAACAGTGAAAAAGAGCAAGTAGAACACAAAAAAGTACAAAATGTACAGTTTGAGGACAAGGAGTACTGAGAAATTTAAAGTTGGAGCTATGGTTTGATTTGGAAGAGACAAGGAGAAATGGAATAAAGGTAGTGGTGCTCTCAGGAATAGACCCCACAATTCTAGTCCTGCAACTGTTGAAAGGAAAAGGCCTAAGGAATTATCTGTCCCTAAAGAATAGCAACCAATCAAAGCTTATGCAAATGCAATTTAAGTTGAAGACCAACCAGGCTCCATGCCAAGCAGGCAGCAGGACATGGCAACATCAGTCATATGATTCAGGCTTTAGAGTCAGGGAAGGTACAGGTGTAAGAGGTTTTGCATTGTTCTTCCACAGTTTATAAAATCTTATGAGGCCAGGCTTGTGTCAGCTGTATCCCTGCATAGAGGCCCTGAAAGACTATTTTGTGAAGCTGTCAAAATGAAGCCTATAATTATAATTATAGTCTAGAAGGGACTAGAACCATATGATGCCTCCTGGGTAGAACTGCTAACAGAGTGTCCAGACCAAGGACAGAAGAATGTTGCAGTAAATGAAGCAGGAAGGAGTTGGAGATGAAGAGAACTATTTAAACCTTTTGACATTGGACAAATAGCTACAGAATTTGGAGTCTTTACTTACTGGTTTTTTTTTTTGGTCTTGCTAAAGACCAGTGTTTCCTCACTATGCCTTTTTTTTCCTCCCCATTAGAAAGGTAATCTATATTTTGTACCACTGTATTTTGGAAGTATGTAATTTATTTATGTATTTGTTTGTTTATTTATTTTATTGAGGTTATGATTAAGAGAATGCCTTGATTCTCAGAAGAGACTTAGAACTTTGAACTTTTAAACAGTCGTGATACTAAAAGACTAATGGGACTTTTGAAGTTGTACTAAGAGCATTTCGCTTATGGAAACCAGAGAGTAAACTGGGGTGATTTGAATGAGAATGACCCCTATAGGCTCATATATTCGAATGTTTGGTCCCCAGTAGGCAGAACTGTTTGGGAAAGATAAGAATGCAAGAACTTATTGGAGGACTGGAGAACAGTTCACATGATTCCCAGTTAGCTATCTCTCTGAGTCTCATTGTTGTGGATCAGACGTGCGTGCACTCTCATCAACCTTTAACACCATTCCCGCCTTCTTGCTGGCATGGACTTGCTCTCCACCATTATGGCCTTGTGGAACTCTGAACCTCAAATTAAGTATTTTCTTTTACGTTGCCTTGGTCATGGTGTTTTGCACACAGAAATGGAAAAGTAGCTGATGACTAGCCGTGGTCTCTTCCTCAAGAATGAAGGAGGCAAAGGATCAGACACAATTACTTTTTATTTGGTATACTTCTCTGTTTACATTTTGTATTCAATGCTTTCTAATAATTCAGTGTAATACTTATCAAAATACCAATAGCATTTTCCAACAAGTATAGAGAAAATAATGCTAAAATTCTTATGGAAGCACCAAAACCTGAATCTTGCAAGCAATCTTAAACAGAAAGAACAAAGTCAATCACACCACACTAGTCATTTCAAAATATACTATAGGGCTAAAGAAACAAAATCATAATGGAGCTGGAATAAAAACAACTAGGTAGACCAACAAAACAAAACAGAAAGCCCAGCAATATATCTGTATACTTCTAAGTGATATCAACCACAATAAGGAGAATACGAATTATAAAAAGAACAGTTTTCAATAAATGGTGCTGAGAAAATAATTTAGCCACAAGTAGAAGCATAAAACTACATTATTATCTATCACCTTGCATGAACCCCAAAAGAAACTACAGATGCTAGTAAAAGAACTGAAATTTTGACACTTTGAAAGATATATTGAGAAAGCCTTTATTACCTTGGAAAGAGATTTTTTTAAGAATTTCTGATAATTACATAAAAACTACTAATATAAACAATATTTAACATAATTCAAAAGAAATTATAGACCGCCTACTTTAATAGATTTTTAAAAATTAACTATGAAAGGTCATTTGGGCTGACATTAACAGAAATTTTAGCATGATCAAAATACTTTCACTTTCAAAGCAGAACATGTTTTATTAAATTTTTATAAAGTAGGTAATCAGTCCTTGTAATACTCAACAAATTTGATTAATTAAAACAAAAGAAAAATTTGATATATTAGCAATAGTAGCTAAATATTATGTACACAGATTATATTATTTGAAATTATCTTTTTTGTACATCTATCTACAAAGTCATCTTTCCACCTTCCTTGTTTCATGAGTTGATTTTATTGCTAAACTAACACTGAGGACTGAAACTCATCTAGGGTATAAAATAGGTCTGCAGAAAATACACCACAAAAGGCAAATTTCAGAAGAGACCAACTGCAAACACTTCATGAATCTCAAAAATCACTGGGAGATAGTAGTTGGCTACAGCCCACAACTAGGTTAACTACTAAACAACTGCATAATTTATTTCAAAACTTACACGGTGATTCAGACTTAAATAGTACAAGAAAATTATCAGCTGAAGCTGAAAGAGAATTTGCTCTGGTATAAAAGAGATTATAGGATGTACATGTGAGCAACTTGGATCCAAAGCTTGATTGTATTTTAGCTATTTTGCCTTCTGCTCATTCTCCTGTAGGAATTCTTATGCAGAGAGAAGATACTATCTTATAATGAATATTTTTACCACATAAACAGAATAAAACATTTAAAACATAAAAAGTTTCTGATTTGACTGTGAAAGGGAGAATAAGACTTCATCAATTAGCAGGGACAAGTCCAGCATATATTATTGTGCCTTATAATAATACTGAGATTATCCCATTATGGGTAATCAATGAGGATTGACAAAGAACTTGAAATAATTTTGGGGGAGAAATTAACAAGAAACACCCCAAAATCAAGCAACTGTAGTTTATAAAAAGAAGTAATTGGATTTTTCCTCATAGAGTGAGAGGAACACCAATTCCTAAAGCTCCTACATTGTATACAGATGCTAATAAATCAGGAATGGCAGGTTATAAATCAGGAAGTATAAGGAAAATAATTCAAAGTCCCTATGGTTCAGTTCAAAAATAAGAACTATGTGCTATTCTCATGGTTCTATTAGATTTTCCAGAGCTTCTTAGTAGTTACTGGTTCTCAATATGTAGAAAGAGTTTTTTTTTTTTTTTGCATATAGAAACTGCTGAACTTATTCCAGATGATTCAGAATTAAATTTGTTATTTATGCACTACAGCGGGTAACTAGAAATATAAAACATTATAAATGTAAGAAATGCCATCTCTACTATGAAAGCAGAGATCATCCATTGTATATAACCCATATTTGATCTCATACTGGTTTGCTAGGGCCATTGGGATTAGGAAATGAGGAGATAGATCAATTATTAAAAAGATATTATAGAAGTAGCTCTTACAAGTTTCTATTCAGATTTCCCTTAAAGACTTCTCTTGAACATGAAGCTGTGGGAAAACTAACTTATTTTTCTCTGTAAGTTACTTCTTTTAGGTTATGTTATAACACGAACAGCAATGACTAGGACACTATCTTGTACCCTGCCTGAATTTTTACCACAGTCCTTCTAATATAGCATACCACACTTTCCAATGTTGAATCAAATCCTTAGACTGTTTTTAAATTCAATACTTCAAAATCCTAAAAGTTATGCTGACTGCTCTGTTTGGAGACGTGATATTTCACAACTTATATTTGAAGATCTAATAAAACATTTAATAAAGGCAAGGGTTTTTCTGCTTAATTAAAAAGAAAACCATTAGAGAAAGAGACACCATTTTCTAATTGCTTTTCTGGCAGGTTATTATGTACATTTGGGGAGGTTAGGTTTGTAAAATTCCAGAATAGCATGGTAATGCCCCATCAGTCCTGTACAAAATGCATCGTTATGAAAATTTAAATATGTTCTCACTTCAGGATATACTTACACATCAGTAATTTATGCATAGCATCCACCAGCTGTGAGAAACAATGACTCTTTATAAAATTAGTCAATTTCACAGTGGGAGAAGAGAAGAAGGGGAAAATAGAATAATAGAGAAAGGATATGAACAATAGAAAACATTATACATGTAGGGAATGTCATGAACTAAAACAAATTTAGAAAGAAATAAAGGCAGTTAGTTCCTACCAACTTAGCACCCACTTATATCTTAAGCACCAAGCCCACTTTGTTCCCAGAGATGTCCACCCATCTTGCAATTCTATTGGATACATAACCTAAATTTTATCTTAAGTATGCTTTCACAGGAATCCTGAGTTCTTATGAAGCAAATCATTTAAAACCCAGAATTTCATGTAGCTCTCATATCAAAATTAATATAGTATTGAAATTCAGAACTGCCTCATACTAGTAATTTGCACAGTCTTCTTTGGAGTTAGCTGTAATTTTGCAAAAATTTAAGATGCCTCAGATTATCCTAGCAGCTTTATCAAGGCTTTTGTAGCTACCTTAGTCCACGGTTTGAGACTTAGTCTTGCAGTTGAGTGATTAGATGTTTTATCTTTCTGTCAGCCTTAAAGCAACCAAAGACAGTGGTGTGCTACCTGCATCAAGTGTGGCTTACTCAGCATGAAGTGGCATGATCATTGCCACAAAGAAAATTTTCTGGTGAACTCATGTTCTACCGGCATTCCTTCCAGAACCATCATCTTCTGGATTGAGTGGACTTTGAATTTAGCAGGTTTTTGTTTCCATTATGCTTTAATAGCTTCAAAGTTTTATCTCCCTTAAATGACAATGGTTCCATGATTTGGTCCTGTGTTTTACTGAAATATACTTTCAATTTCTCTGCCTTGTAGTTTACCTTGTTTAACAATATAAATTTTCAACAATCAGTAATGTGTTTAATATGAAACTTGTTTTTTTTTTTACAGTAATGTAACAGAGAAATAACATGTTTTCAGAGAGGCATAAATTGGAGTAAAAAGTGCCTTTTTATAAACTCAGTGACAATCAAACCCTATTTGGTGGACATACTCTGTAGAGATTTAGGGTGTAATGTTATATTTGCTGCTGATTTACAGCATGAGAATAGTATATTTTCTTTGTGAGCTGAGAACATACCCAGTGAGAATTACCTAAATTTAAGGTGACATTGAACACTGAAGAGCTCTTCACGTAAGAATTTTCTTCATACATTGTAGACAAAAAAGTGTGGAAATTATTCTAATTCATGGAATAACCTCTGATTATTTTTATATATACATTTTATTAAATGGAATTTTGAAAACACTGATATAACAATTTGATACTTTGATTCAATATTTTATTAAACATGAGAAAATGTGGGATTTTTATAATTAGTTATAAAAATGCTAATACTTTTATATCTATTTTCCAAAAATCAAAACAGTTTCTGAGTTATGGTACACAAACTGTTTTTAAGATTTGTATCTATTAGGTTTCATAGTAAATAGGAACAGAAAGAAATTCAAAATCTGTGCTTATCCCCACTGAACCTGTAGTTCACAAGTATGCCTTAATGAACAATGGAGTTGGAGTCCTTTCCTCCTTGCTAGTCCTGTGGCTGAGAAGGCATTTGAGAACACAAAGCATTTCCATTTACTTTTAAGTTTCAGAAGCATGTATCAGGAAATTAGATGGTGCCAGGATCAATGAAGTAGCATTTACACAACTTCTTAGCATGCTGAGTACATTCTTTTCCTCTCCCAGAGTCCCAGCGGTTACCTGACTTCAGTAATGTAGGTGTCCAACCAGTACCTCTATCCAGATCTTTTATCCACAGTCCACGTTGAAATTTGTTATAAGGTCATGTCTAGAATTATCCCAGTATTACCATGTTTCTTTTCCTTGAACTACATAGGAAGTCGCATGCAGTATTCATGGAGATTTCAAAATGAGATCAGAGTGCGAAACAAAAAAGAAAAATTTCCAGAGGCATGATACAAATTTTATATCCATTTCCATGTTTCTATACCTAATTACAAATTACAAAGACTTTTGTTACTCACCAGATTCTAAAGAGACTTACTCCCCAACGTATGTGTATAGCACAGCAAATGTGTAAGCCAATGATCTCACCTATTGTCTTTAGTTTAAAATACATAGATAATTTCCATTCTGATGCCTGGAATAAAAGATACCAAGGATCCCACATTTTAACTGGGAGCATCATCGCAAATCTTCTCCAGCTACATGTCTTTATGTGAGTATTATGCCTCAAAAGTAAATCATTTCTGGTGTCTAGAGCATTAATGGTAGTTAAATATTATTGCAGCAACAGCTGCATGAGATAAGAATACTTAACTACCTGACATTGAAAAACGTGTATTTTGTTTCTTTTGTTTGTTTGTTTTAGGTTTTTCGAGACAGGGTTTCTCTGTGTAACAGTCCTGGCTGTCCTGGACTCACTTTGTAGACCAGGCTGGCTTCGAACTCACAGAGATCCACCTGCCTCTGCCTCCCAAGTGCTGGGATTAAAGGAGTGTGCCATCACTCTCAGCTGAAAAAAACTTTTTAAGGAGTTATTCTTCTCTTCTTAAAATACTAATAATCTTACAAAAGTTAGTTGTAGTATTTAATACTTTTATTTATGAGTATTAATGAGGTTGTAACTAAAAGCTCATTTTGTTGCTGATGACATTCTCATTTTATATTATTTAACAATGAAAATTTTTCGAAGAAAAACAAAAACATGAATCTTGTTAATTTTTCAAAGGAGGTTGAACATAGAAATGGCTCATGTGCCTTCTAAATTCAGTATTTTGTATATAATTTTATGATCACTGTATACAGTTGCACAAAGTTAGAGGAACTGGTATTTCTATGTGTGTGTTCTGTCACACTTTCAACCACCTAGAATTAAAGGAATCACAAAAAAAGTCACTAACTGGTCTAGACAATGTTTTACTTGATTGTTTTAAAAGTTCTTAGTTATGCATTTTGACACTTTTGCTATCCCATTATTCAAGTGACTAAAACAGATAGTTCATGATTTCTAGCCAGTCTGAAAACTATCACAATATCTTTACATATTTTTCTTGTATGACTTTCACACGAATATGTCATCATTAACATGTATTTGTTCTGAACTTTTGCTATTAATGAACAGAATACTTAGAAACTAGATGATGTGACCAACTTGTTTATTTCTTGAAATATTGAGCAAATAAAATGCTTCTTTGTAGGAATACAACAATATTTGCTTTGCCTAAGAGAATTAAGTTGAAATCGAAATCAGTTTGGTAAAGAAATCAGAGTGCATAAGCAGGGGAGAGTCAAAACTACACAGTAACATAAATACCTGCTGCATTCGCATTTGGAACACTCTTTTTGAGTGTTAGACTTGAGGCATGAATGACCTAATATGAGTTATACACTCTATCAGTGAATCAGTCTTTAGGTCATATTTACCTCTCCCCATTCTAGGGAACACTTGTGGTTTCTGTTTGTTTGTTTGTTTGTTTTTGTTTTTGTTTTGTTTTGTTTTGTTTGTGGCATCTACTGGAGTTAAAAAATTAATAACACACCTAAACATGAGTATTCTACACCTGATGATAAATATGTTTATAATTCTTATTCTTGCAATTCTAGTAACCCAAGGTGAATGTGCTTGTTGCCATGACATTTTAATAATCTATATTTTCTGGTTCTGCTACATCATTATGCTATCTGAAGACAATTAATTTAAAATTAAATGACTATTTTAAGTGATATTTTGATTATTTTCTCACCAAAAGAATCATTTGATTTATTTGTGTGTTAAGACAGCATCTGTCTCATTTGAGTAGAGAATTGAGAAGGAACAGAATTTTCTTTAAACATTTATCAAGAGTATTTGAAAAGAAAAGATTAATCAAAACCATCTTCTTTTCCAAAGGTACCCATTATTCTCTTTCTGACTTGGAGAGAAGCTATCCAGTTCTGAACAGAAAGGAGACAGTTTCACTCACAAAAGGAGAATATATTTTACTGCAATAATTGCATGACATGAACATAAGCTGCTTGGCTCTGTGGACTACAAATATCTGCCATGCTAAGGTGACTAATACCATTATAATAGATATAGGCATTCCTGTAGTAATGAGATCCTTTATAGAAGCATTGATTTTTTTTATATCAAAACCCCTACCATGAGTGTGTGTTCTACATATACGTATATACAATTTTTAGAAGAACCTATGATTATATACATGCAATCACAATGGTAATGATAATACATAATCCTAAGCCAATGTATGTGTATATATATGTATATGAGTAGATGTTTTATATATACATACATATATATGTATATATAAGATAATATAAAAACATCTTCAATACTAAAACCTTCACTGCATGTAAGTCTTTCCATAATGCTTGACCCATATATGTTTGACCAGACATAAAGACAAGTATTTTCACAACTAGTAGCTTTTTATGTAGAGGAAAATTTGTTTTCAAATCTCAAATATGTACAATACATCATAATCACATTCTAAGTTTGACAGATGATAATTTCCCAAAAGTGGAAGCTTTCGACTAGCTATATTAGGATAAGTTAGTGAGTTTAGAAGCAATAGAATTTCCTTAAATTATTTGTTGTGATATTTCTGTTACCTTAGTTTCACATTTGCCCTTTGTTTGAGGCTAGAGATTAAATTGACTCTGAGATTTGTATCGCAAGTGAGTAAAAAAGTATGAATTCGTCAGCTATGTTGAAATCTAAACCCATTCTATTGCAACAATCATATACAGTTTTCTGTTTATATTGCTGTTAGTTTCCCCATTTATGCTTGCTTTGTATATGAGACTATCCACATCTGTTATTGATGTACTTAGCTCATGAGCCATTCAGAACTCTGATCATCACCTACAGCTGTTTCATCAAATAATTCACAATAAAATATTGCTCTGACAAAGTACGCTGATACATTCTTGTGATCCAACTGCTTGAGAGTCTGAGGCAAGAGGATCAAGGGTTCAAGGCCTATCTAAACTATCGAGAAAGTTCATGGCTAACTGGGTTATAGAGCAAATCAATTTGCTTTGAGAATATTAATCTTTCTTGGGTATGAATAATAATCAGTTAAGACATGAATCGTAAATATGAAGAAATGAAGCTTCCTATGCAATAACTCACACTGCCCACAATAATTTGAAAATCGAATTTGCTTTCAAATACCATTCTTTGGTATGTATATTTACACCACAGAATCTCAAAACTGTGTTAGAAACAAAGTATCTAATTACCCCAACTATAGGAGCAAAAAAGTAATGATTTTATAATCATATAGAGTTCAGTAAAAATGCTACAGTTTATTGAAAAACTAAATACATTGTTTGAAGTTATGAAATTTGTGGAGTAAAGAGCTCTTCAATCACCCCCCACTATTGTTATTTTCATGTCATTGCTTCTGTGTAATTGTATCCATGTATTATACAGGCATAGAAAAGACCTCTTAGTCATCCCCTACCTGTATGTGTAACCATTTACAGGAAAGAGACAGTTATATTGGATAATCCTCAAATACTACATTTTTGGTTTAGTTTGTCATCCTTAGTAAGGTCAAAACAAAGTGAAGATAGAATGAACAGAACTTGAAAGCCTTGAATACAGCCTGCATTTTCTTTTTTTTTTTAATGTTTATTTATTACTTTAAGTTACATCTCCATCATAGTGTCTTCTTTCCACCCCTCCTGGTTCCACCCTCCCACCCTCTCCTCCCTCTCCCACCCATCCTGTCCAAGACCTTACTGTGCCAACGGAAACTGCCATGGCTAATTGTAAATTACCATGGAGTGAAAAAGCACATTTTTCCTTTGAGGGTAGTTTCTTTATGACACCAGAAAACTGAGATTGATGGACAAGATACTAAAATCTGAGGAACCAAATTAAAAAATGGATAGATGTATAAAATGGAGGTCAGGAAGGATACTGCGAATCACTTCCTGATCCCCAGCCCAGTGAAGCCACAACAGGTTGGGGGTAGAAGTGCCTGCTCGAAAGTGTTCCAGGGATCAGTGGTTGGTGCAAGGAAATGAGAAAACAAGGAAGGATGAGAGGGTCTCAGGGAAGTACTAAGCTAGGAAGAAGTAGAGAGAGGAGGATAGCAGGATACAGGTGGTATTTAAGGGTCAATGGAAAAACTCATATGGGGGCTTTTATACTAAGATGCAATACAGAGGAAGACAGGGAAAATGGGGATAATCAACATAAGTGGTGCTTGAAAAGCCATAAAGAATCATATATTTTTCTCTAAATATAGCATTGCATATAAATGTGTTGCTACGTTTGCTATATGTATTATGTATGTACTACATAAATGAAGTTCTATCATTTGAAGTATTAATTTTTCACCCAAAGTTATAGACTACCTAACAAAATCCCTAGTACCAGGCTTGAAAAACCTACTTTCAAGTTGTTGATCAGGCAATCCAAGCAATAACTAAAATATAGGCTTAATTAACTTCCAGACATTGAAGGTAAGTCTCTATTGGTAATGATATTATGTACTTTGGATACAGACTTTGGGGAATTGTAACTGGATCTTACCTGTAAGCTTCGTTTCTAGGAAATAGCTTTCATTGTACTATGCCATGCAAGCTGTCAAGGAGACAAAACTCATTAACCTACCAGGTTCAATACCTCCAAAGCACAGCAATGGCCAGCCCAGCATGATATTACCAAATGTGTCTTTTATTATTATATTATACTTTCTAATTTATTTTACTGTACTTAATTTATTGTGCTTAATACCTCTACCTCTCTTCCACCCTTCCTTCCCTTCAACCCCCAAACCCTAGTTGGGAGAGAAAGGTTAGAGGGAGAAGGGACGTAGGTCTCTTTGAGCTACTTCCTGCTGATTAGGGTCATTGGATTCTTTGGGGGTAACACCAGTCTCATTAGAAATCCAGCAAACCAAAAAACCAGGAGACAGCAGCAGGGAGAACAAGCAGCAGTTTGGGGGAGCACCAGCAGCTGAGAAAGCAGCAACCTCTTTCTTCCTTGTAGCCGGTTCTCTTCTTTGTAGAGTCTCTTTAATCTTTTATTTCTTTGTGTAGCTTTTCTTTTCTCTTTGTAGAACCCTCTTCTCCTCAGGGCTCTGGCTTTTTCTTCCTCTCTCCTAAGTCCTCAGAGTTAAACTTGCTCAGCTGGTTAAGCCACGCCCCTGTTAGCTCAGGAGAGGGCCTCACATGACGCAAGATCTGAGGGAGTATGATATGTGAAGACCCACCTCATCTGAGGAGAAGGAGAGTACCAAGTAGAGGAACAAGGAGGGAGGGAGGGAGGGAGGGAGGGAGGGAGGGAAGGAAGGAGAGAGGGAGGGAGGGGCCAAGAGGGGAGGAGGGAGGAAACTATGTTCTAGAGGGATCATGTTTTATATGTATTAATTTATTACACTGATTTTTTTTGTTTCTCGTTTTATTTATATCAGATCCTTTAAAGGTAGTTTTCAAATATTTTCCTCATTTCATCTGTTATCTTCTCACTCTGTTTATTGTTTCTTATGCCATATACAAGACATGTATACATTATTCATTTTTTTTAAATTTTGCAATATCTGGTGTCATAAAGAAGCCCCCTCTTTTTCTAATACTCTGAGGGTTTCAGTAATTATATTTTAAATAATTAATTTATTATTTTCAGTTCCATTTTTGGAAAACCTTTCTATAATGCATGACCTTTATTTTAAAAGTCAGTTATTGTTCTTTTTCCCCCCTTTTCATCACTCTATTCTTTTGTTTACCTTACATACAAAAGCAACCCCAATCCCTCCACTCCTCCCAGTCCCACCCTCCCACCCACCTCCTGCATTCACCCTCACCCCCACCCCTCACCCCACCCGGTACCAACCCATTCTGGCACATCAATTCAGGAATAAGTGCTTCCTCTTTCACTGAGGCAAGACCATGCTGTTCTGCTTGGAAAATGGGATCCAGAGGGAGGCAACAGAATCTAAATCATAGACAGTCCCCATTCCAATTGTTAGGGGATCCTTTGGAGGGAGGATCAAGCAGCCCATCAGTTTCATATATGTAGTGGGACTAGGACTAGTCCATACATGTTCTTTGGTTTGTGGTTCAGTATCTATGAGCCCCCTGGGCCCAGTGAATTGGCTGTGTAGATCTTCTTGTGGTGACCTTGACCCCACCAGCTCCCTCAATCCTTCCCCTAACTCTTCCTCAAGACTCCCTGAATTCCTCTAATATTTGCCTGTTGATTTCTGCATCTGTGTCTGTTAGTTAGATGAAAGTTATGTTAAGTTCCTGTCTGCAAGGATAGCAGAGTATCATTAATAGTGTCAGGGGTTGGGTTTCTCCCATGAGGTGGTTCTCAAGAATGCTTCTTTCCTAATTTGAATAAAATTACATTTTCTTGAATCTGGAAGTGTATAGATGTTAACTTATATCTGTGCCTACCACCACAGTGCTCCTTTTATGTAAATTTTTAAATCTAATTAGAGATACCAATAGGTCAAAAATATATTGCACATTCAGAAATAATGAAAGATGTCTAATGTTTAGATATCTTAACATACAAATAAACATAACTTGGTTATAGCTTTAAAAAATATGTTATTTGTAATGTATGTTTTTCCTAAAGTCTCTATTTCTAGTATGATATTTTTTCTCAGTAGATATGACATAAATGTTTTCACACCAAATAGAGAATAAATGACATACCAAAATAATGATACCACAAAAACTGAACTTGTTTAGTCAATGAGCTCATTAGGGACACTTCCAGGAAAATGAATGAGGGTTTATTTAAAGGAGTAGGGATGACTCAAAGGTAGCTGTGTTGATGAAAGCCTACCCAGCATGGTGTGATAGCTTGTGAACCCAGAGTTCACTGTACAACATCCAGTTGGCTAAAGAGATCAGAGTATCTTCTAGTTAGATATGCTGGGCTCTGAATTTCATCATCTGATTATATAGCCCTGAGAAATGATGGACCTTGTAAATTTAATCTATTTCAGGTATTTCCTGAGACATTTGTGCTGTTTACTTTGTGGGTATTTGTGAGCCTTCTTTTTAAATTTCTGATGTTAATGAGCCTCAGAGGAATTTTCTACTTAACACCATTCTGTCTCATTAATCTATGATATAACATTTTGGGGTAATATTAAGTACACTTATTTTTAATCTGTGTGCTTTACAATTTATTTAATAAATATTAAACTAAGAATTATTTTTCTATGCTTACTTCTAGAAGTTTAATAACTGTAGATTCAATGTTCATATCCACAATGAATCTAGAATATAGAAAATAAAACAGTTACTCCTTATCTATGAGAAATGTATTTTCCAACTGCAGTTGATGCCTAATCCTGGTATTATAAAATACTCTGTGCTTATCACATACTATGGTGATAAATTTTATAATTTAAAATATAACTAAGAAAGAATGCCCTTTTTTTTACCATCTCATGCATAGAAAATGTGTTCATTGCATATGTTGTGACAGACTCCATAGATTATTTTTTCTCTCTTTGTAATGTACTGATGTTTTTAAAAACATACTCACTTAATAAGAGCATGTTGTGATTTTTTTTGGCATGTCCAAGTGACCATAGTCATTATTTTTTTTCTACCAAGTTCTGAGGAAGAGTTATTTTAATAAATTTTATGCAAACACATTCGCTGCAAATCTTGAGCAGTTGCTCTGATATTCCACACATAGACTAAGTAACTGTTGGGCAGGCATCATATATAGCACAGACACGTTGAATACAGGAGAGAGTTCTGTCCTAAGTGAGGTAAAGCAGAATGTTCTGAGGAGTCATCAGACTGTTCAGGACATCCTTATATGTAAAGTCATGCATTTCTTATTTTTTATTTGAGTTTTCCATTTATTATATTTGGATTATTGTTAATTGCAAATAACTGAGGCTGTGTAGGGTACTACATCTGCAATTAATCAAAACGTTATGTGACTGTGCAATTGTTCCAGCACCTGTGTTGAAAGTATTTTCTTTAGTTACAAATTTCACAGAAGGATGAGGACTAAGAGAATAATGATAGTAAAATGCTTTGAAGTTACCTGCAGGTGATAGAATTGATAGCAGTCACAGATATGCTCTGTTCTTTGATCTAATAATGGTCACGTGAGGATTCATATGTGGCAAGATTGCCTGCAGCTAAATATAACATACATTGCCTTATGCATGAGTGCACTTGAGACAGATGAAATATAAATAATACAAATTAATTTAATCACTATTGATGAACTACCTGTAATAGTGTTCTGTTGTACAATATATTTTATTGGTGGGCAGGGAGATACCAGTCAAAGTTTATGGGTTTTATTGTGTATTACTTCTTACAACTGCATGTGATTCTACAGTTGCTGCAAAATAAAAAGAAAAGGAAAAAAACATTTTAAAAGTCAAAGTTTAGAATAAATTAAAAATGAAAAATAAAGGCATAAAGTAAGGATTGATTAATGGCCACAACAGCAATATTAGAGTCAAGTAAGAATTTTAAATAACTAGGTAGTAGTGAAAAGATATATATGTTTCCTACTAAATGCTCTTACTTGCTAAAGTAAACTTACAATGGAATACAATGACTTCAAAACACAATAGGGTGACGATGTCAGTAGGAATTAGTTAGGACTTCCATACAGCAGGCCAATAACCAGTTAAATTACATAAGATGAGATATTTACTGCAACTTTCTATGTAGTGTTGGTTTGATTATTTGATTCTCCAGTCAATTAGTTCAAACAACCTATTCAGCAAAAGTGATTAAACCAGTTCTGCATGTAAATGAAATGGATAAAAATCCATCTGCAACAGAAAACTAATTAAATGATTAATTAATTATAGTTTTGTCTCCCATGCAATGATTAAGTCTGACAATCATTGTGAACCATGTCTTTTTTCTTCAAGAGCTACACAGAAAAAATGATCCAGCAGTGAGTTCCGATGAGTTTCTCCAAACATTCAATCACTGCATCCATAGGGCTGCTACTGCAATGGAATTACCCATTTAATAAAAAGTAAAATGTTCGCAACTGGGACATATTCAAAGATGAAGTACTTTTTGAACAAAATAAGTTGTTTGCTGGTTACTTACAGTCAAAGCAATACTCCAAATAATACCTGTAAGAATACAAATATGTGTATTCTCCTGTAAAAAAAAATACGTCCTAATTAATATATTTATTAAAACTAGTTTTAAATACAAGTTGTGGCTATTAAATCCAAATTCTCTGGCACTCTTACCCCAGATTGCCTTGAAAAGTAAGCAGAAAGAGGTCCAGAATTGAGTAGTATTGCCCAGAAGAGAGAGTTGGTATCCTTAAACCAGAAGAAGAGTATTTACGAACTGACATTCTCTTCTTGGACATAAGACAATAGGAAAGTAGTGTTTCATATAAAATCGAAAAGGAGAAGAGCATTTGTAAGCATAATAAATGTCTCTTAGTGGTTTTCCTAATCCTCCCACCCCTTTGTATTTATCATTAGTCACCTTTCTTCTCAGTCACTACTTGGAATTTTATACATGAGATCATTTAATCTTTACATCGGCCCTCTGTGGTACAGACGATTGCTAATAGTATTTAGGCACTTTTTCACCATGGCAGAGTACATAAGATGGTGTAGGAGTTTGTTGTTGTTTGATGTTTGGTGTTTTATTTGCTTTAATTTTTTTCCTTCATACCCTGATTTGTAAACAGACATTCCTAGTCATTTTCTTACATTTAAATTACCATATCAAGTGCCTAGGGTGAAGAACTCAACAATCACACATATGCTCCAGGTACACTCTTAAATGTGAGGCATATTAAAAACCATCATTATAGTCTAACTGAAAAGCAAATAAAATATTGAGTATCTCACAGTAGAAAATTGTAGAGTACTTAAGTATATTCCCCAGCCTCTTGATTTATGTGTCTCAGTCTTACCCAGATTTCTACCCCTCCCAGGACCTATGATCATTAGATAAACTTTTATTCCATTTTGAAAAGTTACGCAAAATCCTGGCAAAATTAGATCTTAATAAAAGGAAATCTGAATGCTAATAAAAGATATCTATTCCTGCATCAAGAAAAGAAGGCAGGGGAAGGAAGATGGCGGCGACCTACACTGACGCATTTTGAACGCGGGGGGAAAAAAGAGCCATAAAAAACACACAGTTATTGGGCACTGTGCAAAAACCAGAGGGGCTAGACCCCCCCGGGAACACTCACAGCTCCCAAGGGACTGTTAAAAGTCCCAGGGTAAGGCTCTCTCCCCATATCTCGCAGACACGGAAGCCACTAAACTCGGGATTCGGGAACTCCCATTTGGAGAGGCGCCTGGTAAGATCGACCCCAACACACAGCAGGCAGGATCAGAGGCCACTTGGCGTTAGTTCACTAGCCTATTGGACTCCCCACGCCTCAGGTAGAACTTATACCCACTTAAAACATTTTGCGAGATAGTGGAAGTTTTAGCAAGGAACAAACAGGGGGCTCAGAGGGTGGTCCGCAGCTGCTCGTGAAGTGGAGGGCGGGAGGTTCCAACAGAGCACGGAAACCGGGAACACAAAGGCCGGTGGGAGGGGCCGAATGCCGCGCACTTACGGCAGCGCAGCTGGGGAGGGAACCCAGCTGGCAGGGCCAAATCCCCGCAAACCCACGGCAGGACAACTGGGGAGAGAGTCAGGCGTGGGCTGGGCCAGGGATCCGCGCACCCACGGCTGAGCTGCTGGGGCGAGAGGTCCACTCAGGCAGCCGGGGGATCGGGGCACTGTGCACCCACGGCCGAGCAGCCAGGGAGGGAGAGCCGTGGATACACAGACAGGGAGGAAATCAGACTCAGAGGCCAGGCCTGTGGCGAGAAGCCTAGTGATAAACCAGAAATCGGGACCATAGCTGTATTCTGGAAAATCCAGACATATTAGGTGTGGAGCCAGACCCTGACAGCCTCCATGACGACAAACAAAGCCCACAGAATCTGTGCCTGGGCAAACAGGTCAATACCATCAGAACCATTACAGGCTGATAACTCAGAGTGCAACATAGAGAAGTCTGAACTGGAAGCAGTGAAACAATTCCGGTCCATTACTCACAACCTGGGATTAGGCTGCACCAGCTCACAGTGCCTCAGACGATTAAAACCACAGTGACCCTGAAATCCCCCTGTAAGCAACGACAGATAGCCAAGTAACTCGTCCCCTGCACCAAAGCATCCACTGTGGATCCAAGCACAGAAAACGACAAGAACAGACAGCTAAACACACCCAATGGCCAAAGGTAAAAAAAAAAAATAGAAATCAAGGAAATATGACGCCAACAAAGCAAAATTATCCTAGCTCATCCAATTCGGATGACCTCACACCAACAGAATCACATGAAAACGTTGACAATTCTGCATTATGGAAAGTGATAGAGTCCCTACAAGAAGAAATTAAATCTATGAAGGAATTCAAAGAAGCCACAATTCTACAACTCAAAATAAGGAACAACACCATTAAAGAGCTCCAAGCCAAGGTGACAGAGCTTGAACAGGAAAAGGACAAGGCTATGAAAGATTTTCATACAAAAACAAGCAAGCTGGAGAAGGAAATGTACAAAAAGAACAAAACCATACAAGACATGAAAATAGAAATAGAAACAATAAAGAAAACACAGTCAGAATTAAAAGAGAAAGTGGAGAACCAAGGGAAGAGAACAGGAACTACGGATGTGAGTGTCAACAATAGGATGCAAGAGATGGAAGACAGGATCTCAGGCATGGAAGATTCAGTGGAAGAAATCAGTACAACATCCAAAGAAAATGAGAAGGCTAAAAAATCTCTCACCCACAACATCCAAGAAATCAAGGACTCAATGAAAAGACGGAACCTAAGAATTATAGGTATAGAGGAAAGAGAGGACTCCCGACTCCAAGGTCCAGGAAATATCTTCAACAAAATCATAGAGGAAAACTTCCCAAACCCGAAAAAAGAGATGCTAATAAAAATCCAAGAGGCTTACAGAACACCAAACAGATTAGCCCAGAAAAGAAACTCCTCTCGCCACATAATAACTGAAACTCCAAACGTACAGAACAAAGAAAGAATATTAAAAGCTGTAAGAGAAAAAGGCCAAGTCACATACAATGGCAGACCCATCAGAATTACACCTGACTTCTCCTCAGAAACGTTAAAAGCTAGAAGGGCCTGGTCAGATATACTACAAGTCCTGAGAGATCATAGGTGCCCAGCCAGACTACTTTACCCAGCAAAACTCTCTATCAACATAGATGGAGAAAACAAGATATTCCATGACAAAATCAAATTTAAACGATATCTACCCACAAACCCAGCCCTACAGAAAATCCTAGAAGGAAAATCCGAACCCAGAGAAGAAAACTCCACCCAAGAAAACAAAGGGAATAGAAAACCCCTCAGCAACTAAACCAAAAGAGGCACAGGACCACCACCTATACCAAACTAATGGGAAATAACAACCCCAGGTCACTAACATCCATCAACATCAATGGACTCAACTCCCCAATAAAAAGACATAGGTTTACAGAGTGGATCCGCAAGCAAGACCATTCCTTATGCTGTATACAAGAGACACATCTAACTATGAAAGATAGACACTGCCTCAGAGTAAAGGGCTGGGAAAAGGTTTTCCAAGCAAATGGACCCAGGAAGCAAGCTGGAGTAGCCATCCTAATATCAAACAAAACAGACTTCCAACTGAAGTTAATGAAGAAAGACAAAGAAGGGCACTATATACTCATTAAAGGGAATATTCATCAAGAGGAAATCACAGTACTGAACATCTATGCCCCAAATACAAAGGCACCTACTTTCGTAAAAGAAACACTTCTAAAACTTAAAGCACACGTCGATCACAACACATTAGTAGTGGGAGACTTCAACACCCCACTCACAACAATGGACAGATCATCAAGACAGAAGACAAACAGAGAAATATTGAGTCTAACAGAGATCATGAAACAAATGGACCTAACAGATATCTACAGAACGTTTCACCAAAACACAAAGGAATACACCTTTTTCTCAGCACCCCACAGAACCTTCTCCAAAATCGACCACATAGTTGGTCACAAGGATAGTCTCAATAGATACAAGAAAATTGAAATAAAACCTTGTACCTTATCAGACCACCACGGAATAAAGCTGGTCTTCAACAGCAAAAGAATCAACAGAAAGCCTACACACACATGGAAATTGAACAGCTCCTTATTGGATGACCACTAGGTCAGGGAAGAAATAAAGAAGGAAATCAAAGACTTCTTAAAATCCAACAACAATGAAGACACAACATACCCAAACCTATGGGATACATTGAAAGCTGTGCTACGAGGAAAGTTCATAGCACTAAGTGCTTTCAAAAAGAAAATTGTGACAGCTCATGTTAGTGAACTAACAGCTAAGCTGGGTGAATTGGAAAAAAAAAGAAACAAACACCCAAGAAGAGCAGAAGGCAGGAAATCATCAAACTTAGGGCTGAAATCAACAATTTAGAATCAAAAAGAACTATACAAAGAATCAATGAAACCAAGAGTTGGTTCTTTGAGAAAATCAACAAAATAGACAGACCCCTAGCCAAATTAACTAAAAGGAAAAGGGAAAGAACACAAATCAACAAAATCAGAAATGAAAAGGGAGAAATAACAACAGACATTGAGGAGATCCAGAAAATATTCGGGCATTACTTTAAAAATCTATATTCCACTAAATTTGAAAACCTAAGCGAAATGGACAATTTCCTCGATAAATTCCACCTACCAAAACTAAATCAAAATCAGATTAACAGCTTAAACAGCCCAATAACACCCAAGGAAATAGAAACAGTCATTAATAATCTCCCAACCAAAAAAAGCCCAGGGCCAGATGGCTTTAGCACGGAATTCTACAGGACCTTCAAAGAGGAACTAACACCAGTACTTTTCAAACTCTTCCACCACATAGAAACAGAAAGAACACTGCCAAACTCATTCTATGAGGCCACTGTCATTCTGATTCCTAAACCACACAAAGACCCAACAAAGAAAGAGAACTTCAGACCAATCTCCCTCATGAACATAGATGCAAAAATACTTAATAAAATACTAGCAAACCGAAATCAAGAACACATCAGAAGTATCATACACCATGATCAAGTAGGCTTCATCCCTGGAATGCAGGGATGGTTCAATATATGAAAGTCTATCAATGTAATTCACAACATAAACAAGATGAAAGAAAAAAACCACATGATAATCTCGCTAGATGCAGAAAAGCATTTGACAAAGTCCAACACCCCTTCATGCTAAAAGTTCTGGAGAGAACAGGCATACAAGGACCATACCTAGAAATAATAAAGGCAATATACAGCAAGCCAGTAACCAACATCAAATTAAATGGAGAGAAGCTTGAAGCATTTCCTCTAAACTCAGGGACAAGACAAGGATGTCCACTTTCACCATATCTCTTCAATGTAGTACTTGAAGTCCTTGCTAGAGCAATAAGACAACTAAAGGAGATCAAAGGGATAAAAATTGGAAATGAAGAAGTCAAATTATCCCTATTCACAGATGATATGTTAGTATACATAAGCCACCCCAAAAACTCCACCAAAGAACTCTTACAGCTGATAAACAACTTCAGCAAGGTGGCTGGATACAAAATTAACTCAAAAAAATCAGAAGCCCTTCTTTATACAACAAACAAATATACCGAGAAAGAAATAAGGGAAACAACCCCCTTCACAATAGCCACAAACAACATAAAATACCTGGGGGTAACTCTAACCAAGCATGTAAAGGACCTATATAACAAGAACTTCAAGCCCCTGAAGAAAGAAATGGAAGAGGCCTTTAGAAGATGGAAAGATCTCCCATGCTCATGGATAGGTAAGATCAACATAATAAAAATGGCTATCCTACCAAAAGCAATATATAGATTCAATGCAATTCCTATCAAAATACCAACACAATTATTTATAGACCTGGAAAAGCTATCCTCAACTTCATATGGAACAACAAAAAGCCCAGAATAGCTAAATCAATCCTGTACAATGAAAAAACATCTGGAGGTATCACCATCCCAGATTTCAAGCTGTACTACAGAGCAACAGTAATAAAAACAGCATGGTACTGGTATAGAAACAGACCAGTGGATCAATGGAATCGAATTGAAGACCCAAACATGGATCCACACACCTATGGCCAACTAATCTTTGACAAAGAAGCCAAAACCGCACAATGGAAGAAGGACAGCATCTTCAACAAATGGTGCTGGTCCAACTGGATGTCCACTTGTAAAAGAATGAAATTAGACCCATACCTATCACCTTGTACAAAACTTAATTCCAAGTGGATCAAAGACCTTAACATAAGGCCGGCCACACTAAAGACACTAGAAGAAAAAGTAGGAAAAACCCTCGAACTCATTGGCACAGGTGACAACTTCCTGAACAGAACACCAACAGCTCAGGACCTGAGATCAACAATCAATAAATGGGACCTCATGAAACTGAAAAGCTTCTGTAAGGCAAAGGACACTGTCATTTGGACAAAACGGCAACCAACAGACTGGGAGAAAATCTTCACCAACCCCACATCTGATAGAGGGCTATTATCTAAAATCTACAGAGAACTCAAGAAACTAAAAGCCAAGAAACCAAATAATCCAAACAAAAAATGAGAGATGGAGCTAAATAGAGAATTCACAAAGGAGGAATCCCTAAGGGCTGAGAGACACCTGAAGAAATGTTCAACATCCTTAATCATCAGAGAAATGTAACTCAAGACAACCCTGAGATTCCACCTAACACCTGTTAGAATGGCTAAGATAAAGAGCTCAAATGACAGCGCATGCTGGCGGGGGTGTGGAGAAAGGAGAAACCTACTCCATTGCTGGTGGGAGTGCAGGCTTGTTCAACAACTATGGAGGTCTGTCTGGCGATATCTTAGAAATTTAGGAATAACCTTGCCTCAGGACCCAGCCATACCACTTCTGGGTGTACACCCAAAGGACCTCTCACAGAGACATAGGGAAGTCTCCTCATCTATGTTCATAGCAGCCTTTTTTGTAATAGCTAGAAATTGGAAACAACCCAGATGTCCCTCAACTGAAGAATGGATTAAAAAATTGTGGTACATCTATACAATAGAATATTACTCAGCTATAAGAAACAATGAAATCATGCAATTTGCAACCAGATGGATGGATCTAGAGGAGCTCATCCTGAGTGAGCTAACCCAGTCTCAGAAGGATGCACATGGCATCTATTCACTTATAGTAGGATTTTAACTATATCGTACAGGATATCTGTACTACAACCAACACACCAAAAGGAACATGGACATAATTTTTTTTATCTTTTTCTTTTTCCTTCTTTTTTTCTTTTTTCTTTTTCCTTTTCCCTTCTCTTTTTCCTCTCTTTTTTGTGGATATTCTTTGTTTTTGTGGGTTTGTGTGTTTGTTGGTCTTTTTTTAGTATTCCCCCAGTAGCAAGGAGACACCTTTCACTGGCAGTACTGCCTCGTAGGCCCCCAGAGAATGAAGAGGCTCTTGGCCATCATATGACTCCTGATCTGTGGTGAGAGACTGTTAGGCAGGGACACTGCATCCCAGAGGAACAAGACGGAAGTGTCAGGGGGTAGAGCATGGGAGGGTGGGGCTGGGAAGCGGGAAAAGAGGACAATATGATAAGGATGTAACCTGAAGTAACAAACAAATAAATTTATTAACTAAAAAAAAAAAAAAAAAAAAAAAGGCAGGGGGCAGGGCTGAAACACTGTGAATGGAATAGAGGATACAACCATTCGGCCTGGTTTTGCAGACCTCCAGGTGAGAAGACGTGGAGCTAAGGTAAAATACAAGAGAATTGTGGTATTGGCCCATGCCTTCGACTTCAGCAGAGACGGGGGGAGCACCGTAGAGTTGGTGGTCTTATGTATTCTGAGGTCATACAGAGCGGGGTGGTGAGGGTGCATACTCTTGGTCCCACCATTCAAGAAGAGTACACCATTGGTCCCAGCTCCCAGCACACTGGAGACAGAAACCGGCAGATCCCAGAACTCAGGGACAGCCTGATGCTGGGCAAATTCTAAATAGAGAAAGACTTTGATCCAGGAGTGGTGGAACACATCTTTGATTCCTTCAGATGGGAAACCCAGGTCTCTGATCCCAATAATTAGAGTTCAGAGACACACACATGGGATTTGGAGGGACTTAGGTTTGGAGATTACTTATAAAAGGCCTTCTCGATGCAGACAGATTGTCCTTTGGGATCTCAAAATATATACACCAGAGCTGGTTTAGCTCCAAGGTGACAGAATGATTTCTTCTTTAACCCGGATTGAAGAAGGCCAAATTTGCTTCAGGAGAAGTACTAACTAGCCCCCCCTCCCCTAAAAAAAAAAGAGGGCAATTGTCCCAGGGTTGGGATTGGGGCAGGGCTCTGTTCATATCTTTTCAGGAGAATCGAAGCGTCAATTAGGGGAGCCCGGGGATGGCTGGACAGCGGAAACCTGAGCAGAGAGCAGAATCAGGCACCAAGGAGGACAAGTGACCCAGTTGATTCTGCCTGGCAGACTTCCTCAATAGCTGTCTCCATCGGGGGCCTGCAACCACAAAGGCAATCCATTGTCGCTGGGACCACTCAGCTCTACACAATGCCAGCTGGAACCTCAGCGAAGCCTGCAAGATCAGCTTCTGCCTACAAACTCCTTAGGTCACCTAAACAGCTGAGAACAGAAGGACTGAACATAAAAGGAGTGTACTAACATTTTTAACCATTTTTTCCATTTGAGTTCGGACCCCAAACAGGTCTACTATGACCCAAATCAGCAGGAAGTCACTTTAAGAGAGCAACGTCCCATGCCCAGAGGGTGGGGAAGGTGTTTCTCCGCCCTTCTTTTTGGTTATTTGAAGGATAACTGAAAACTCTGATATTTAGGGGAAGAGATTACAAGATGATAAATGGTCCTGTTTAACGGGTTTTGGAGGTTAGCCCCAGGGACTTCCTACTTTTCCTTTTCTGTATCCTTCTTCCTCTCCTATGTAGGAGTGCATAGGCTTGAGAAAAATGAGATATAGACATAGCACAGGAAGGTTCAAGAAGAATGGGCAGATTATTGAATATACCCTTATACCTTTGTATATTGATACAAAATTAGTAGTTTATTTTGCTAAAGTGGTATTGACCATTGTTTATTGTGCAAAAATAAGATTGTATTGGATACATCGGTATTGATCTTTGTATATTGATACAAAATTAAGATTATAGTTGGCCACAATGGTATTGACCCTTGTATATGGACGTAACATTAAGATTGTATTGGGCTACATAGGCATTGATCTTTGTATATTGATACATAATTAAGAGTATATTTAACCACAATTGAATAGATCTTTGTATATTGATACAAAATTAAAGGTAACGCTTCCTAATGGTATCATACCTAGAGATACTTAAAAATAAAATGTGAAGCTCTGGCCTCTTGATACCAACCGTCTAAAACGGTCTAGGATAGTTAAGTAAAACAAACTCCTAGTCATGCAAACATGTCACTTTGTTAGCTACTATGACAGTCTATCACAGATATTCTCTAAACTACCCAGTAATCATGTTGCTAAGAGACAAGCAACATTTGCTTATCTAAATACAAGAGATGGATAGGGCATCTTCAAACACCCCAAGAGATCTGCAGAATATGGCATTCAAAGATGTTATCTTAAATCAAGGTTTTCTTTTTTTTTTATATCGAGACATATCAGTGCCTGACAGCACCCCCTATTCTACTCCAAGTAGAAGATAAGCATCGAAGAATCTCCGGTGTGAGATGGTTGAATTAGTGGCAAGCCTATCTCTTGGCATGAAAAAACCCCTTGCACCAACTGAAAACAGACTGCTGTCCAAAAAGGACAAAACTTGGTAGCAGGGAAGTCGACAGCCTAACTCTGCCAAGACAGGGTAGGTAAGTCCATCATAATCCCTGCTCTACAACAAATGTCTGTCATAGAAACAGGACCCAAAGGCTGAAGACTGATGCAGGAATGTATGGAGAGAAAATGGGAACTGTCCAGGCAGTCATTGGTATGTCCTTTCTTAGTTTTGGAAGCTGCAGGCCTTGCACTTCCTATATAAGCACATATATTTATCCCTCTCAGGTCTCTGAGGTGGTTGAAGAATAGACAGCTAGAGTCTCATAGCTAAATTTTGAGTTGTTTAGGAATCAAGTGGTTGTTATAGATCTAAGAAGATACTATTAAAAGTGTGTTGCAAGTTAGTATGAATGTTGAGTCAGATATAGACCTTTAAACACATGGAGATGGTTAGATAGTAGAATGTTAAAGTCAGGGGCCAAATATGTATAAACTGGACATTGGACAGGTATACTGGGCCATTTAACTCTCATAAATGTGGCATATTTATATCTGTTGTTTTGTATAATACTTACTGTTATAAGAGAAGGAACCATCTGTTGGACTGAAAGGGGAAACTTCTGGGTCCCGGGAAGAGGGAGGAAGGGCGGGATAGGAAGGGGGAATAGGGAGGGGTTTGTGACTGAGATGTAACTTGAAGAAAAGAAAAAGTATTTATTAAAAAAAAAGAAAAGAAAAAAAAGAAAAGAAGGCTTAATTCTAAATTTAAACAAAAAGTGAAAATATGAGAGGTTGATAAAAACATGCTTATAATGTGAAAATATAAATGAAAAATTATCAAAAAACAACATTTCACATGATATACTCAAAATCAGTTCAAAGTTGGAGAAATAGCCCAGGCAGCGAAGGACTTACCTGGTCATGAGTTAGATCCCAAGAACCAAGATGAAACGTTGCCAGGTCTGGTGGTGCACACTCACAATCACAATGCTCTGGAGGTGGAGACATACATATCTGTTGGGCTAGCTGACTTTAAACTTAGTTTTTTTTGTGTGTAATTTCAATCCAGTGAGAGATTTTTTGTCTTAAGAGGGAAAAGATAAACTGGGTGGTAACTAAGTTTGTTCTCTGGTTTCCATACAGCTGTATACAAATACAAGTGCACACCCCCCCCCCGACACACATATGGATACACACATAAACTAAACATTATGCTTTTTGTTTAGAAAGAAAATATGTGAAACTTGTACAATGAGAATATTGCTTAAAACACCCTGAGTAAAATAATTCACTTTCTCACCTCAACATACAATGATACCCTAGAATTTCTTAAACTCTTCCACTAGTTTGTCCAAGGCTCTGATAATTGTTATAATAGTTTCTTCATCAGTCAGAGCACATTATTATGGGTATTTGTCCATATGTTTGTAGGAAGGATTTGCTCAGTTCCAAGATATTAAAAATGTAACATATATAAATATGTTCATTTGCTAATAACTAAGTCAATAAATGGCAGTTTTAATTCAGTGAACTACAGGTAACATATAAGTTTAATTTCTTGTTTTCTAACTTTGCAGAATGCAATAGGTAGTTTTCTAAGCACACATAAACAACCACATCCTCAATAGTCCATGCCCATGCTAAGGCTATGATGCTCACACTACCCTTCTTCCAATCATGTTTGCCTCCATCCGTTGGTCCCTCAGTATCTTAGTGAAGCAGCTGGCTGATGGAACTAAAAGATCACTTATAATCGTTGACATTAGAAATATGGTGACATTGTTACTTCTAGCATCCTTTCTGTCAGCAGCATTGAAAGGATTTTAGATTTGTAATATTTGTGGTTTTTAGCAAAATTCCACATTTGTTCCAAATTTATTAATGAATATATACCTTTCTTAAATTGCATACACTTTGCATGATACATTTATCTTGACAGTGATGAAAGGAGACAGACATCAGACATATCTGACTTTAGTTCATTCTGTTAGAACATGATGCTCAAAAAGGATGAGTGACTGACAGAGCAGGTCAATGTCATCTTAGCAGTCTAACTTAGATTCAGAATTTTATTCCCTGAACCCACAACGGTTTTCCTACAACATCATAAATGCTTTCAATAAGAATCAGTGTTGGGCTGGAGAGATGGCTCAGTGGTTAAGAGCACTGACTGCTCTTCCAGAGGACCTGGGTTCAAATCCCAGCACCCACATGGCAGCTCACAACTGTCTGTAACTCCTGTTCCAAACAATCTGATGAAACACATGTAGTCAAAACACCAATGTACATAAAATTTAAAAAGTAATAAAAAAGAATCAGTGCTATTCACCTATAAAATAAGACAATAAGAGTTTTTGAAGACACCTGTTTCTACCAGTTGTAATCTGTGAATGTCATTAAATTGGCTATCAGGTTCTAAAAACTAATTACTCTGCATAAATATATGAAGAAGTAAAGAGGAATGATTCCATGTTATTTTTCTAAGAATCACTTCATTATGGGTATGTGCATGTGAACGCAGGTGCTCATGGATACCAAGAGATTATGTTGGATGGTCTACAACTGTCGTTACAGGAGCTTGTGATCCACCTAATATGCATGCAGGGAGCAAACTCAGGTCCTCTGCAGAGGAGTATTTGCTCTGTATTGCAGAGCCATCTCTGAAGCCCTCTGATTGCATATTCTTGACTTACTGTTTCACTGTATTTTTCTTGTCACCTTTCATTTCTTTTTTGTGTTGTTGGAAACAAGATCTTCCTATGTAGTCTAGACTGGCCAGGGTTGCAGTGAGATTCTTTCCCAATCTCTTAGTCATGAGAAGACAGTGTACACCACCATACTTTATAATTTCTATGTCTGTCTTGAGATATGTGGATCACACATAAAGGAATATGATAACTACATTTTTCGTCAACATCATTCTTCTGTTTGGGTTTCTTATGGGTAATTTTGTATTAAAAATACTGTTTATTCTTGCATACTGTATAGTAAACTACACATGTTTCTAGTGCCTCACTTTGGCAGAGGCCAATGCTTTTGCTTGCAAAGTCTCTCAGGGCTTGGCATTCTATATTGTATGAAATTTTAGCTTCATGCTCACACATATGAAACTATTGTCTCACTTTAATTGTGTAAGCAAGTTTTGTTAGGTGTTTCTGTTACATTTCGCAGGTATGAATGTAATCTTGTAAAGTTACGATAATATTATAAATTCTATTCCTTTAAATGTGTTCTGCATTCTTTTTTGTTTTATGGAAGTTTCTGGCTTCAATCATAAACATTCTATCTAAGGTCAGAATCTACTTAATTATTATAAAGGGCCACTCAGTTGAAAATTTTCAGACTCTCAAACATAGCAAATTATAGGGCCTTCCTCAGTCTTATCCTATCCTAACATAAAATATACAAACTTTTACTGTAAAATAAACACTGGTGAAAATGTATCATGGAACTAACCTCTGCTAATATGAGTTCATATTTTATTGTCACAAAGTCTCTAATGCAATTCAGAGATGTAACAGTATAGCCAATATCTTCAATAATTATGCATATTTATGCATTCAAAAGAAAAACCAAGGCTTTAAGCTTAGTTCTTTATTCAGTCACCATGAAATAGTGCTTATTTTCTTCTCAAAGCCATTTCATTTAAAAAGGCAGAGTTTATTATTAGCTCATAAACTGTGTACATCTTCAAGCATTTAGAGAAAAACTCAGTGCTAAATTATCATATCTGTTTCATGCTGTTTACCTTCAGTTGTCTTTTATGATTTTATGAGCTCATTGACTGCTCTAACTCAAAGCACTTAAATAGTCACACAAATATCTCCATGCCTATTCATCCAGAATGCATTATTGTTTGTATTAAGAGAATAAAGAAGCCTCTGCTTGCATTGACATTGTGATTTATAGTGCCTTGGGGACTGAAGGAGATTACAGGAATTCAGAATTATTACAAGGACTGTCTTGGCTTGTGTTTTTCAATGTAGACTCAGTATACTTGCAAGCAAACACTCTTCTTTTTAACCTTAGGAAAACTAGGTGGAGAAGACAGATGAACAGTCAAACTAGCTCTTGCTCATTGCCTCTACAGGAATTTTAATCAAGCAACATGGCTGCTCTGGAAGGGATCCCATCCAAAGACCTTCTAGGTCTGTGTGTTTCACTCGGAATGCAGATATACTCTGGATTACAGTATAATCTGGCCAGAGGACAGACACAGTCTTAGTACACACCTTTAATCCCAAACAATGAAGGTAAGGTTAGTTTGTAGAAGGAAGCAGTCATGTTTGAAAGTGATATCTAATTGAGGGTTAGACAAAGTAATGAATCAGAGAAAGATTGGATAGAATGAGTAAGAGTTAGAATAAGCCCAACTCTCATGAGAAGAGGGTTTGGTTTTGTTTGTTTGGTTGGTTTTTTGTTCTTTGATTTTTTTTTTCTGAAAGTTGATTACAGGGACAATTTTTATGGAGACAGGTTGTAAAGAAACAAGCTAGACACAGGTGAAGACAAAACAATCCAGAAAATGAGAAAGGGCCAGAAGATTAAAACATATTGCCAGAATTAACTTGAGACTAGGCACATCAATTTAGGCAGAAGCCAGTTTGAATCAGTCATCGTGGAGAGGAGTTTAAGCCCAGACAGCTGAGTTAAACAAGTCAGCAAGAGTTCAGAAAGAACTAGAAAGGCTTAAGAATGACTATCATCTCATCCCCTTATCTGAAGAATAAAAACCACATTTACAATTACTACTTTACTTACTTTCCCACATTAAAACTCAAGTGATGAAAGATGAAAGTGATAGAGGTGGCCTTTCTTAGGAAAAAAACACCAAATGGTCAGTCCTGGAAGCATATACACAGGTAACATTTTATGGACTGAGCAAGTAATATTTAATAATGTAATGCATTTGTATGTGCATAAAGCAACAATTTATGAAAAATGAATTTGAAGGAGAATGTGGAGAAATATAAGGGAGTGTTTGGAAGGAGGAAAGGGAAGGGAGAAATTTTGTAACTATATTATGATCTCAAAAAAAACTTAAAGGCTCAAGTTTGCACTTCCACCAGCAAAGGAGGAGTGCCCTCCCTTTCCACAGCCTCTTCAGCATGTGCTGTCATTTGAGTTTTTGATCTTAGCCATTCTGACAGTGTGAGGTGGAATCTCAGAGTCATCCTGAGCTGCATTTCTCTGATGAATAAGGACGTTGAGCATTTCTTCAAGTGTCTCTTGGCCATTAGAGATTCCTCCTCTGTGAATTCTTGCTTTAACTTTGTTCCCTATTTTTGATTGGATTATTTGGTTTCTTGGTGTTTAATTTCTTGAATTCTTTATAAATTATGGATATTAGGCCTCTGTCAGATGTGGGGTTGATAAGATCTTTTCCCAATCTGTAGGTTACTATTTTGTTTGAATGACAGTTTCCTTTGCTTTATAAAAGGTTTTCAGTTTGTGCAACCACTATGGAAATCAGTCTGGTGATATCGTGGAAAACTTGGAGTGGCTCTGCCTCAAGGTCCAGCCATACCACTTCTGGATATACATCCAAATGATTCCTCACCAAACCACATGGACCTCTCCTCGTCTACACTCAAAGCAGCTCTATTTATAATAGCTAGAAACTGAAAACAGCCCAGATGTCCCTCAACCAAAGAATGGATTAAAAAAAGGAAATCATGCAATTTGTATCCAAATGGATGGAACTAGAAAAGCTCATCCTGAGTGAGCTAACCCAGACTCAGAAAGATGCACATGGCATCTATTCACTTGTAATTGGACTTCAACCATGTAGTACAGGATAACTATCCTACAACAAACACACCAAAAGGAACAGGAACATAGACCTTGTTACCTGGTAGTGGGACACTTTGCTCTAATGGAGTTGCCATATAGGCCCCAGTGCAAAATGAGGCTCATGGCCTTCATATGACTGTTGAACTGAAGGGGGGTTGTATGTGGGGGCAACCCACCCTAGAAGAGTAGGATAGGTGGGAGGGAGGGAGGAGAGGGGGGGACCAGGAGGGGTGGAGAGAGTGGATTGTGGTGGAGATGGGACTTGAAGTAATAAATGAACATTAAAAAAATAAACTTAAAGGCTCAATGTCAGAGCTATAGATTATGAATACTATATGGTGGGAAATATATGTTTCCAAAGTTTACCTTAATGTATATAGAATATCAAATTATACTTTATTCTTCATTGCCAGAGGAAAGACAATAACAAAATCATAATTCAGTCAAGTACTAGAAAGCCAATAATTAAAGAATAATTTTCACTTTTGAATTTGTGATTTTTTGCTATGATCATGAAATGAAAAGTGAAAATTCTCAGAGAAAATTTCTTTACATTGGACATAACATCATACTTTAAGAATTATTTAGAAGTCTAAAATTATCCACAGACCATGTAACACTAATGTACAAGTTTTAACTATTAATGTTTACAGTGACTCAATTCACAGTGCTGATCAAGAAAATTATTAGGATAATTTGAGGGAAGAAAATGCTTTGGTTAACTTAATATTGTCAGGCAACTTATTGTGTGACCTTGCTTTTCAAATTATAATTTAGATTTACATTTTAATTTATTTATTTTTTTAAATACTTTATTTTTTTTCTTCAAGTTACATCTCAGTCACAAACCCTTCCCTATTCCCCCTTCCTATCCCGCCCTTCCACCCTCTTCCCCCCAGAAGTTTCCCCTTTCAGTCCAATAGATGGTTCCTTGTCTTATAACAGTAAATACTATACAAAACAACAGATATAAATATGCCACATTTATGAGAGTAAAATGGCCCAGTATACCTTCCCAATGTCCAGTTTATACATATTTGGCCCCTGACTTTAACATTCTACTATCTAACCATCTCCATGAGTTTAAAGTTCTATATCTGACTCAACATTCATACTAACTTGCAACACACTTTTAAGAGTATCTTCTTAGATCTATAACACCCTCTTGATTCCTAAATAACTCAAAATTTAACTATGAGACTCTAGCTGTCTATTCTTCAACTACCTCAGAGACCTGAGAGGGATAAATATATCTGCTTATATAGGAAGTGCAGGGCCTGCAGCTTCCAAAACTAAGAAATGACAAACCAGTGACTGCCTGGACCGTTCCCATTTTCTCTCCATACATTCCTGCATCAGTCTTCAGCCTTTGGGTCCTGTTTCTCTGACAGACATTTGTTGTAGAGCAGGGATTATGAAGGACTTACCTACCCTGTCTTGGCAGAGTTAGGCTGTCGACTTCCCTGCTACCAAGTTTTGTCCTTTTTGGACACAGTCTGTCTGCAGTTGGAGCAAGGGGGTTTTTCATGCCAAGAGATAGGCTTGCCACTAATTCAACCATCTCACACTGGAGATTCTTCGATGCTTATCTTCTACTTGGAGTAGAATAGGGGTGCTGTCAGGAGCTGATATGTCTCGATATCAAAAAAAATCTTAATTTAAGATAACATCTTTGAATGCCATATTCTGCAGATCTCTTGGGGTTTTTGAAGATGCCCTATCTATCTCTTGTATTTAGATAAGCAAATGTTGCTTGTCTGTTAACAACTTGATTACTGGGTAGTTTAGAGAATATCTGTGATAGACTGTCATAGTAGCTAACAAAGTGACATGTTTGCATGACTAGGAGTTTGTTTTACTTAACTATCCTAGACAGTTTTAGACGGTTGGTATCAAGAGGCCAGAGCTTCACATTTTATTTTTAAGTATCTCTAGGTATGATACCATTAGGAAGCATTACCTTTAATTTTGTATCAATATACAAAGATCTATTCAATTGTGGTTAAATATACTCTTAATTATGTATCAATAAACAAAGATCAATGCCTATATAGCCCAATACAATCTTAATATTATGTCCATATACAAGGGTCAATACCATTGTGGCCAACTATAATCTTAATTTTGTATCAATATACAAAGATCAATACCGATGTAATCCAATACAATCTTATTTTTGCACAATAAACAATGGTCAATACCACTTTAGCCAAATATACTACTAATTTTGTATCAATATACAAAGGTATAAGGGCATATTCAATAATCTGCCCCTTCTTCTTGGACCTTCCTTTGCTATGTCTATGTCTCATTTTTCTCAAGCCTGTGCACTCCTACATAGGAGAGGAAGAAAGATACAGAAGTGGAACAGTAGGAAGTCCCTGGGGTTAACCTCCAAAACCCATTAAACAGGGCCATTTATCAGCTTGTAATCTCTTCCCCTAAATATCAGAGTTTTCAGTTATCCTTCAAATAACCAAAAAGAAGGGCGGAGAAACACCCTCCCCACCCTCTCGGCATGGGATGTCGCTCTCTTAAAGTGACTTCCTGCTGATTTGGGTCGTAGTAAACCTGTTTGGGGCCCGAACCCAAATGGAAAAAATGGTTAAAAATGTTAGAATATTCCTTTTATGTTCAGTCCTTCTGTTCTCAGCTGTTTACATGACCTAAGGAGTTTGTAGGGAGAAGCTGATCTTGCAGGCTTCACTGAGGTTCCTGCCGGGGCATTGTGTAGAGCTGAACGGTCCCAGCGACATTGGATTGCTGTGGTTGCAGGCCCCCGATGGAGACAGCTATTGAGGAAGTCTGCCAGGCTGAATCAACTGGGTCACTTGTCCTCCTTGGTGCCTGATTCTGCTCTCTGCTGAGGTTTCCGCTGTCCAGCCGTCCCCGGGCTCCCCGAATTGATGCTTTGATTCTCCTGGAAAGATAAGAACAGAGCCCTGCCCCAATCCCAACCCTGGAACAATTACCCTCTTTTTTTTTTGGGGGGGGGGCTAGGTAGTACTTCTCCTGAAGCAAATTTGGCCTTCCGACAACATACAAAGCATTATCTTTCAATCCGGGTTAAAGAAGAAATCATTCTGTCACCTTGGAGCTAAACCAGCTCCAGTGTATATATTTTGAGATCCCAAAGGACAATCTGCCTGCATCGAGTATAGTGCAAATGTTTGCCCTTTGCAGAATATCAGAAACTATTTTAGGGGATCAGTGAGATGGCTCAGTATGTAAAGGCACATGCTGCTGAGCCTGATGAACTGAGACATTTCTAGGGAACCAATATGGTGGAAAGAGAAAAACAATTCCCCAAACCTGCCTCTGTCCACCACACATGCCCCATGGTATATGAATGTATGCACACACACACACACACACACACACTCACACACACACACACACACACACAGAGAGAGAGAGAGAGAGAGAGAGAAGAGAGAGAGAGAGAGAGAGAGAGAAGAGAGAAGAGAGAGAGCAACATGAGATAAACTTATTACCAAGATGTGAATCTAGGAAAGAACTAACTGAATTAGTCCTTTTTAATTTTTTTTAATTCTTCTCTCATATATTACATCTCAATGGCAGATTCTCCTTCCTCTCCTCTCCCACAGATCCACCTATCCTCTCCCTCCCCTCAGAGAAGAGCAGGCATCCCAGGACATCAACCAAACATATCACAGGCTTTAATAAGACTGGCCATGTACTGTCACAGCAAGGCTGGATCAGTAAGAGGGAAAGGTGGAACAAATAGGCAAGAGATATGAGGAGGACAGCCCCGACTTGCCCTGATTTTCACAAGAACACCAAGCTACTCAGCCATAACATATATGTAGACAACTTATGCCTGACCCCTGTAGGATCCCTTGATCTCTACATGTTCCCATGAGTCCTGATCAGTTGATTATGTAAACCTAATTCTCCTAGTGTGTTCCTGACCCTTCTGGTTCCTCCGACCCTTCCCCCCCTTTCTCCACAGGACAACTCGAGCTCCACCTAATGATTGGGTGTGGGACGCTGCATCTGCTCCCATGAGTTGCTGGATGAAGTCTCTCTGGTTTCTTTGATGATGATTCTATTAGGCTCTGGTCCTAGCACACTCTGTAGGCAGGACAATCTACAGGTTGAAGGTTTTCTGGCTGGGTTGGTGTCCCAGTCCTTCTACATGAGGCATGCCTCATTAAAGAACATGGCCAGTTCAGGTCCTATGGAAAGGAATAATTGATCCTTAAACAACACAAGTGCCTGACAGATGGAAGCCAATTTGCAAAGGTGGCCCACAATATGATTCCAATTACTTGGCATACTGGAAAGGAGAAAAGGAATTAGACAAAAGGTTAAATCCTCTGAGTTTTTTCAGACATTTAAGAGTATAAGAGAAAGCTAAACCAGTGAAGAATAGAGCATTTAAGGATATTCAGCAATTCCATACACTACTGTAATGTTGGACATGTGAAATTATGCATTTATCAAATCTCTAAAATTTTACAACAAAAAGACTGATCTTTACTAAATGCAAATTAAAAAAATATTTAGGAGTGCAAAATATCTAAGAAACAAATTCACAAAATCACAAAGATTCATGTTTAACAGTATAAATCCTAAATAAAGTTGCTGACCTTAGGATTTTGCAAATTAGTAGGTTTCATTTTATAAGCTAGACATAAACTAAACTTTAGCATTGCTATTTCTCATCCTGCTAAAAAGGGGAAATTCTGATATATATAGAATTAGAGACATCAACCTATCCTACTTTTACCTTAGTATTGATACTAATAAGGTGTGTGTTTATGTATTTACACCACACACATATGCATATATTCACATACACACACATGCCTGTGAATGTACACAAACACAGGCATACACATACACACAAATGGAGCATGAATTCATTCCCTTACCCTTTCAGCTGAAATATTACCTTGAGAGCATGTTCCAGTGAGATCAAAAGAGACCACATAACAATTTTGTCGAACGAAATAAAGGAGGGGGTAAGTTATTGTGCCCACTACAAAATATTATATCACGCCACTCAAACTAAGTGAGTATCAGTTACTACTTTAATCACAGATGCGCTTTGTTTGTCAGTAGGTTCTGTCTGAGTTCTTGTTTTATAGGTTCAAACATCAAAGGGTGTTTCTTTTAACATCCTTTTAAGAGGCAGCTCATTGCTCCTGTGCTGTTTTCTCTTTCACATAACTTGCTCCACTCTCTGTGTGTTCTTGAAGCTGTTTGCCTGAAGGTCATTGACAAAAATAAAAATTTGGTACTGCAAAAACAGAAAAATTTAAAGATCTATTCAGTCTGTGCTGTTTGCAAATCACTTACACCTAAAGAAAGAGTCAAGTAAGCTATCACATTAGTTCTTTGGTAGCATTTCAAGCATTTAATACCAATAGGATTCATAACAATAAATGTTTACTTGAAAATCAGAGTACTGGCACCTCTATTTTGCATTTAGCCAACTACTTTCATGGATTTTGATCTCACCATTTCTTGCTTCTGGCTGTTTAAAAATTCTTAGACTCTGAAAAGTCAGTCAACTTTGCCTGTTTTTCTCAATATAGAGTGGGCTCTAACTGTACCTCCTTTGAAAACAACAATTGCATAATATAAAAATATACAGAAACAGATGCCTCCAGCTGTTTGGAAACTCCCAAGAGGTGTAAACCAGAAGAGAACATATCAGAAGTATTCCACTTCCAGCAATGCACTTAGTGCAGATTGAAAGCAGGGAGAGGACCTTGAAAAAATAAATACTACCTGGGATCTGTGATACTAAAGTTTGAAAAATGAAATATTTAATCACTAGCTCAAACAAAAGGTAGCCACTGTGGCTACTTATTTTCATATTGATTTGGCTATTAGTTTGGTTGGATGTCAGAATGGGTTTAAATATTAACATGTTACCATAATAATTAGCACATTCCTTCTAACAGAAAACATACTTTATAAAAATCATCTTCTAGGGATACAGCAAGATGTCAGCGATAAGCTTGGACACATTCTGATCATCAGGAAGACTGACTAGACCACCGCAGAGATATACTCCCAATGACCGACTGGCAATTTGAGAGGTGCTAGCCTATTTGGGCTTGTCCACCTAAAACAGGGACAGTAAAAAACCCTGTACTGGATGTATAGACACTGGAAGAACAGAGACACCAACCAAGGAAGACAGAGCACTTCCCGCACAGTGGAAGAGCCAGCAGATCAGATCTTTTCAAGATGCCTGGTAGCTTCAACCTCCAAAGCCCTCCTCAGTTTCCTGAGTCCACAGCTACCATGCAGGTGTTCTGACACCTAAAAGGAGACCAGCAGGGCCACTATGGTAAAACTGAGGGTGATTTTTCCTGGGATTTACAACATGGCAGCATCTGGCCGATTGATAACTGAGGGGTTGATCTAACAGTTGCTGAGTTTCCCTGAGCCCAACCGCACAGTGGACAGGATATAGACTACATATTGGAATTTCTCCCCCCTCTCCTGTCCCCTTGGCTGGGCATTCCACTGGGCACTCAGGATACAGCAGCTACATCTCAGCCTGGAGCAGGAAAGCAGTTCTGGAACATTGTGTGCTGCTGCATGGGTTCACAGAGCTTCAGTCTGAGAGACACAGGTTGACCCTGAGACTCACCTGAGAGTAGCTTGGGAGGACCATAACTACAGTCCTGACACCCTAGCTACAGGGAAACTGTTAGAAGCCCCACTGACCCAGGCAGGCTGGTCTGGGACACAGCGTTTCTGACAGGGAAAAGGCGACTGACCTTCCCCTGAGTCCAAGTGCTGTAGACACATTGTGAACTCCATATTGGAACTCCCTGCCCATGCCCACTTTGGCAGGGCCCTTACCGTCTACAACATCGAGATCTCTTTCCAAGACATGAAAGCAGTTCTGGACCATTGCAAACTGCCCGCGTGAGTGGGCTGCACTGGACCACTTCAATTCTGACTGAGAGGCACAAGTTGAAATTGGGATCCTTCTGAGAGCAGCCTGGGAGGATCACATCCACAGTCCTGACCACAGCCCTGACACCCTAGCTGCATGGAAACTGCCAGAAGCCCTGCTGGCTCAAGCAGGCTGAACTGGAGCACAGCGACTCTGGCCAGGAAAAGGCAGCTGAGCTTTCCTGAATCCAAGCATTGTAGAATGAGTGTGAACACCACATCGGAACTCACTGTTGGCATCTGCCTTGCCCTTCAGCTGAACACCCAGGCTACACACAGTTCTGACCCTGGAGGAGTGAAACAACCCCAGACCATTGAACACTGTCTGGGTGATGTGTGCTAAGCCAGATCACAGTGTTTCTGAGTATAAGGTGCATGTAGAAAATGAGAACCCCCTGAGAGCAGCTTGGGAGGTTCACAATCACTGTCCTGATGCCTAAGTGGAGGGGAACTGCAGCTCTAGCCTATAGTCTGTGACCCCCACCAACTTTGCAAGAAGACCAGCTGGATCTCAGGAACCTGCAGGTAGAAATAAGACATCACATCCCAGTCCCTGACCTGAATACCCAGTTGAGACATAACAGGAAGGGGTGAGATGTGGGAGGCCTACTGAGAACCAACCCCCAACACAAAGCCCCATCCAGCCTGTGGAGAGTTACAGGTCACCAAGACTGTATGGCCTCTAAACCAAAGATCCTTCCTTGGCACCAAGTCCAGAAGGAACCAGGAATAAAAAGCCAAGGACAACCAGATGAACAAAGGGCATGGAAAAAACAGAACTGACAAAAGTCAGGGAAATATGACTCCAACAAAATTCAGCTATGCTAATACAGCAAGCGCGGACCATCCCACCACAGCTGAAAATAATGACAAATCTATACTTAGGAAAATGATAGAGGCCTTACAAGAAGAAAATAAATCACTGAAAGAATTAAAAGATATCACAATTCTATAAATGAAAGCAATGGAGAATTACATTAGAGACCTCCAAGCTAACTCAGTCAAGCATGAGTGGGAAAGAGACAAGGCTATGACAGATTTTGAGGACAAGACAACCAAATTGGAACAGAAAATGTATAAAGCAGTTCAAGACTTAGAATTGGAAATGGAAGCAATAAAGAAAACACAAGCAGAGACAATCCTGGAGGTAGAAAATTGAGGGAAGAGAACAGGAACTACAGACATGAGTATCACCAATAGGATGCAAGAGATAGAAGACCAAATGTCAGGCATGGAAGACGCAATTGAAGAAATTAGTACAACAACCAAAGAAAATGAGAAATCTAACAAAGTTCTCACCCACAACATGCAAGAAATCAAGGACTCAGTGAAAAGACAGAACCTACGAATTATAGGCATAGATGAAAGAGAAGACTACTGAATCCAAGGTCTAGGAAATATTTTCAGTAAAATCATAGAAGAAAAATGTTCAAACCTAAATAAAGAGATGCTGTTAAAATTCTAAGAGGCATACAGAATACCAAATAGATTAGACCAGAAAAGAAATATTTCTCACCACATAATAATTGAAACTCCAAGTTTACAGAACAAAGAGAGAATATTAAAAGCTTTAAGAGAAAAAGGACAAGTAACATATAAAGGCACACCCATCAGAATTACACCTGACTTCTCCTCAGAAACTTTAAAAGCCAGAAGGGCCTGGGCAGATGTCCTACAAGCCATAAGAGAACATAGGTGCCCAGCCAGACTACTATACCCAGCAAAGCTTCCTATTACCATAGAGAAAACAAGATACTTCATGACAAATGTAAATTTAAAAAATATCTATAGACAAAACCACCCCTACAGAAAATCCTAGAAGGAAAATTCCAACCCAGAGAAGATAACTTCACCCAAGGAAACATAAGAAACATTAAACTCCACTGCAGCTAAACCAAAAAGAAACACACAAACATACTACTACCTCCTACATAAAAATAACAGGGCATAACCACCTATGGTCAATAATATCTCTCAACATCAACTCTCCAATAAAAGAACACAGATTAAGAGAATGGAAACATAAACAAGACTCATAATTTTGCTACATATAAGAAGTGCACCTCACTAACAAATATAGATTTTACCTCAGAGTAAAGAGCTGGGAAAAGGTTTTCCAAGCAGACAGTCCCACAAAACAAACTGGAGTAGCCATCCTAATAACAAATAAAATAGACTTTCATCCAAAATTAATCAAAAAAGATAGGGAATGACATTACATACTAGTCAAAGGAAAAATTCATCAAGATGACATCACAATACTGAATATATATGTCCAAAATACATGTCTCTTGTATTTGGGACATAGATATTTCTATCTATGTCCCACATTTGTAAAATAAACCCTTCTAAAGCTTAAATCAGACATCAATCTCCTCACAGTAATAGTGGGAGGCTTGAACACCCCACTCATACCAATGAACTGGACATCAAGACAGAAACCAGACCTCTGGTCATGAACCAATAGGTCATGAACCAATAGGACCTACCAGATATGTACAGAATGTTTCACCCAAACACAAAAGAATATATTTTCTTTTCAGCATCTCACAGAATCTTCTCCAAAATTGACCATATAGTTGGACACAAAGCAAGTCTCAACAGATACAAGAAAATTGAAATAACCCCTTGTATCTTAACGGACTGCCATGGATTAAAGCTGGACTTCAACAGCAGCAGAAATAGCAAAAAGTCTACACATTCATGGAAACTGAACAACTTTCTACTCACTGACCACTAGGTCAGGGAACAAATAAAGAAAGTAATCAAAGACTTCCTAAAATCCAATGAAAACGAAGATACAACATGCCCAAACCTATGGGACACAATGAAAGCAGTGCTACAAAGAAAATTAATAGCAGTAAGTGCCTTAAAAAACAAAATTGTGACAACTCATATAAACAACTTAACAGCAAAACTGGAAATGCTAGGAAAAAAATAAACAAACAAACAGTCCCAAGAGGAGCAGACAGCAGGAAATCATCAAACTCAGTGGTGAAATCAACAATTTAGAAACAAAAAGAACAATACAAAGAATCGATGAAAGCAAGAGTTGTTTCTTTGAGAAAATCAACAAAATAGGCAAACCTTTAGCCAAACTAGGTGAAAGACCCAGGGAAAAATATCTAAATCAACAAAATCAGAAATGAAAAGGGAGAAATAACAACAGACATCAAAGAAATCTAAAGAATCTTTAGATCTTACTTCAAAACCTATAGTCCTCAAAAATTGAAAAACCTAAGCTAAATGGACAATTTTCTTGATAGATTCCACCTCCCAAATTAAATCAAGATCAGGTTAACAAATTAAATAGTCCTATAACTCCTAAGAAAATAGAAGCAGTCACTATAACCCCTAACCCCTAAGAAAATAGAAGCAGTCATTAAAATCTCTCAACCAAAAAATAAATAAAAATAAAAAAACAAGGCCCAGGGCCAGATGATTTCAATGGTTTCAGCACAGAATTCTACCAGACCTTCAAAGAAGAGTTAGTACTAATACTCTTCAAACTCTTCCAAAAAATAGAAACAGAAGAAACACTGACAAACTCATTCTATGAGGCCACAGTCATCCTGATACCTAAGCTACACAAAGAACCAACAAAGAAAGAGAATTCCAGAAACAATTTCCCTCATGAGCATAGATGCTAAAATATTCAATAAAATACATGCAAACCGAATCCAAGAACACATCAAAAGTATCATACACCATGATCAAGTCGGCTTCATCCCAGGAATGCAGGGGTGGTTCAACATATGAAAAGCCATCAAAGTAATTCACCATACAAATGAGCTGAAAGAAATAAAAAAAAATACATGATTATCTCTCTAGATGCTGAAAAGGCATCTGACAAAATTCAACACCCTTTCATGCTAAAAGTCCTGGAGAGAGCTGACATACTAGGACCATACCTAGAAATAATGAAGCCAATATGCAGCAAGCTAGTAGCCAACATCAAATTAAATTGAGAGAAACTTAAATCATTTCCTCTAAAATCAGGGACAAGGGAAGGATGCTCACTCTCACCTTATCTATTTACCATAGTACTTGAAGTTCTAGCTAGAGGAATAAAACAAAGAAAGGAGATCAAGGGGATACAAATTGGAAAAGAAGAAGTCAAAGTATCTCTATTTGCAGATAATAGTATAGTATACATAAATGTCACCAAAAATTCCACCAGAGTTCTCCTACAACTGACAAACCTCTTGAGCAAGGTAGGTGGATACAAAATTAATTCAAAAAAAAATCAGTAAACCTTCCTTATACAAAAGATAAATGGACTGAGAAATAAAATAGGGAAACAACACCCTTTACAATAGCCACAAACAATATAAAATTCCTGGAGGTAACTCTAAGTAAACAAGTGAAAGACCTATTATGACAAGAACTTCAAGTCCTTGAAGAAAGGAATTGAAGAGGACATCAGCAAATGGAAAGATCTCCCATGTGCATGGATAGGTAAGATCAGCATAATATAAAATGGCCATCCTACCAAAAGCAATATACAGATTCAATTCCTATCAAAATACCAACACAATTCCTTACAGACCCCTTGAAAGAACAATTCTCAACTTCATATGGAATAATAAAAAAACTCAGAGTAACTAAATTAATCCTGTACAATAAAGAAACATCTGAAGTTATCACCATCCCTGATTTCAATCTATACTACAGAGCATGGTACAACATGGTACTGGTATAGAAACAGACAAGTTGATCAATGGAATCGAATCAAAGGCCCAGAAATAAACCCACACACCTATGGTCACTTGAATTTTGACAAAGAAGCTAAAATCTTACAATGGAAAAAGGACAGCATCTTCAACAAATGGTGCTGGTTTAACTGGATGTCAACATGTAAAAGAATGCAAATAGATTCATATTCATCACCTTGCACAAACATAAGTCCAAGTCGATCACAGACCTTAACATAATGCCTGACACACTAAATTGAATAGAAGAGAAAGTGAGGAAAAGCCTCTAACTCAGTGACACAGGTGACAACATCCTGAACAAAAAACTAATACCTCAAACTGTAAGACCAAAAAACAATAAATGGGACCTCATGAGGAGGAAAATCTTCTGTAAGGCAAAGGACACTGTCATTAGAACAATACGCCATTGGGAAAAGATTTTTACCAACCCCACTTCTGACAGAGGACTAATATCCATAATTTATTAAGAACTCAATACATTAAACACCATATAACCAAATAATCTAATAAAAAATGGGGAACAGAGCTAAACCAAGAATTCACAAAGGAAGAATCTCTAATGGCCAAGAGACACTTGAAGAAATGCTCAACATCCTTAATAATCAGATAAATGCAACTCAAGATGACTCTGAGATTCCATCTGACACCTGTCAGAATGGCTAAGACCAAAACTTCAAATGACAAGAGATACTGGCGAAGTTGTGGAGAAAGGGTAACACTCCTCCATTGCTGGTGGGAGTGCAAACTTGTACAACCACTGTGGAAATCAGTCTGGTGATATCTTAGAAAACTTGGAGTAACTCTACCTTAAGACCCAGCCATACCACTCCTGGGTATACATCCAAACAATTCCTCAACAAACCAAAAGAACATCTCCACAACTAGGTTAATAGAAGCTTTATTTGTAATAGCTAGAAACTGGAAACAACCCAGATGCCCCTCAACCAAAGAATAGATTTTAAGAAAAAAAGGTGTGGTACATTTACACAATAGAATACTTCTCAGCTATCAGAAATAAAGAAATCATGCATTTTGCAGCCAAATGGGTGGAATTAGAAAAGCCCATCCTGAGTGAGCTAACCCAGACCCAGAAAGATACACATAGCATCTATTTACTTATAACTTGATTTTGGTTATACAGTACAGGATAACTATCCTACAATCAATAGACTGAAAGGAACAGGAATGTGTACTCTGTTACTTTGTAGTGGGACACTTTGCCCTAGTGGAGCCACCATGTAGGCCCCAGTGCAAGAGGAAGTTCTTAGCCCTCATATGACTGATGAACTGAAGAGGGCTTATATGTAGGGCACCCCACTCAGAGGAGTAGGATAGGTAGGAGAAGGGGGAAAGGGTGCGAGGTTGGGCCCAGGAGGGATGGAGAGAGGAGACTGTGATAGAAATGTAACTTAAAGTAATAAATAATTTTTTAAAAAAGAACAGATTGTGCTGAATTGGAAAGAACAAAAAAGAATAAATTTATGCTTTAAAGCCACAAAAAATAAAAATTAAAATAAAATAAAATCATCTTCTCATTCTATATACTACTGTAAATTTGTATCTATTTGTGTTAAACTAAACTGTTAAATTTGGTGGTGGTTGTTGTGGTAGTGGTTATGATGGTTTTATTTATCTTTATGATCTCTCTTGCTTTGTGTGTTTTTTATCTCTATAATTATGAGGACTAGAAAATATTAACCTCTTTATATCTTCCAATGATTGTGTATATCAGCAACTACACTTTACCTAATTCTTCCCATAATTCCCTTTTTCTTCTTGATAACAAACAAGGCAGTGCCACTCTTTATCCTGTGCACATCATCCACCCAGCTAGATCAAAGCAGGGCACAAAGGGTGGGACTGGAGGGGGGAGTAGGGAGGGGATTGTGATTGAGATGTAACTTGAAGAAATAAAAAATAAATTATTAAAAAAAATATCACTTCTCTCGAAGTGAAACATGACCACCTTCAGACAAATGTATGTCATCCCTGACATCTAAAAATTATTGTATGAAATAATCACGGAAAATAAGATAAAAGAACATTAATCTGAGGTTTAGTATATAAACTATTTTATTTTAAAATTGATACATTTTCAAAAAATAATACTAGGATTTTTTTATTAGGTATGATCTTACAGTCCCTTTTAGTTTATAGAAAAAACAATAGCAAAATATCAAAAAAAAAAAGAAGAAGAAGCCCAGAAAACAGTATCTAGACCTACCTTAGTTAGATCAATAGTAATCAAACTGTGCTCTGGAATTTTCCAACAATTTGCTTCAGGGCAGAAGGCCTGGTTTGCTTCTTCCTAAAACAAAGTTGCTACATTTTTTGATGATTATTTTCCTATATATAAAACTTTATTTGAAAATAAATAAAATTCTGCTGCCTATATAACTCACTAGACCAAATGACTTTGAAAATGTCCTCCTGCCTTTATGTCGAATCAGTGAGCAAGTTATGAAAAGCTTGGAAAGGCAGGGCTATTGTCACTCCCTAATTGTTGTTTAACAGCTCCAGAAAATCTATATAGTACAACCAAAAAGCATTAAGAACAGAGAGAGAATTTTAGACTAACTGAAGAATGTAAACTCACAATAAAGGAAACTTCAACTAAATCATATTTATGTGTCATGAAGACAGCCATGGAATATGACAAAGTCTTCCAAAATTGTAAGCAGCATTAAGTATTAATCAAATTATTAAATATTGTTATTATTGTGAAATGAATTCTGAAATCTTGCACTATATTACAGGAGGTATTATTTTAAATATTTTGATGCATTATGATTTAATTTTAAAATAAGTGACTTGTTTGCAAAGACACCATTACAATACTTGTAATAAGGAATCTAAAAAAATGTATTATGTTAGATAACATTAAGGCTTGGGCCTGAAAGTTTCAAGTATTGAAATATTTTTCCTGAAATACTTTAGGGGTAGATAAAAAGCTATAATCATAGAAATCAAAGAAATAAAATTCTCAGATCAGTGAAATGGAACCATGCAGTTACTAGATTATATTTGTCACAGGGAAGGTTTGAGAATCTGTTACTAAGTGCAGATGATATGGAAAAAGTATTTTCCCTTCCCTACTTCCTGACAACAGAAAAAAAACTCAGTGCTTTTTAGGTTCTCTGTGGTTTAGAATTTATAGCACTCTGTGATGAGTGATGACTACAGAATCTTGTAGCATTAAAAGACTGTCTTCTGAGTGTGTATGTGTGTATGATAATACCTAAATTAAGACTCACTTTTTAAGCAAATTTCCAGCATATGGTGCAGAATTATTACTAAAGCATCCTTGGGATATATTAGAGCCCTAAATTGGTTCATTGCACATGATTGAAACCTGCTTCTAGCAAAATCTATCCATATCTGCCTTTCTTTTCAATGAATCCTACTTTTGTTGATTCCACATATAAGCCCAAGGATGCTGTGTTTTTCTTCCTCTATCTACCTTATTTTACCTGTGATGTCCTCCATTTTCTTTCACGTTTCCCAAATGCAGTATTCTCTTCTTTTGTATGAGTTGAATAACTTACACTATGCATATTTATATAGTGTAATAACACTAGGCATGAAGCCTCGAGGCTGACTGCAGCAATCTGAGAACAGGAAAGGTTCCCAAAAGCAAGCAAGAGAATCCAGTACCTGGTTCCCTCCAAAATTTCTCTCTGGATAGCTGGTGGTCTCACAGAAACAAAACCTGCAGTTTTATCCAGTAAAGTGAGTGATTAGAGGTCTTGAGGCTGAAACAATCTCAACCTACTTTTAAAATGTTTGCACAACATATTTTGACAATTTTTTCCTCTCACCCAACTCCTCCCATATTCTCTCCACCTACACACTTTCATGTTCTTTCTCAAAAAAATCAGCAACAAAAAAGCACACACACACACACACACACACACACACACACACACAGTTTGCTTTGTTTTTGTTTTTGTTTTTCTTGTGTTAGCCAACTACTCTTGAACATGAGCCATGCCCTAGTGAGTGGTTGCTGTGATATCCCAAGTGTCACTACATTTGAAAAACATGTCTTTTTCCTCTTTCAGCAGGTAACAATGGCAAATAGATTCTTGGTTAGAAGTAGGGCCTTATGACCAATTCTTTTATTGTACTATAAATGGTAGAATATCTTATCTCATACTTTTGATTTTATTTCTAATGATTAATGATCAGGGTACTATTATATATAGCTATGAGTCAATCATCTGCCTATCCACATCTGATGGGCATTTTAAATTAGATTATTTTTTCCTATTAGTTACATAGCTTCCTTTTATTTTTTAATGAATAATTAAACTTTCATGAACCATATGTTTTGAAAATAACTTACCTGATACCTTAGGGTGTTCTTTCATTTGAGGTAGTCCCAATCACTTATTTTTTCTTTAGTGGTATTTTCTTTGGGTATCCTATTCTGGATAATTATACTTAAGCAGAGTTAAGGGGGTTGTTTCTTTGTTTCTTTTTTCTTTTCTTTTCTTTTTTTAGGAGTTTTCTGAATTTTATAAGTTCAGTCTTTAAGGCACTGGAGTTATGTTTTGTAAATAACATAATATAAAGCTCTAATTTATAGTATGGCATATAAATTACATTATTTGAAGAGACTATTCTTTCCCATTGTATATCTTTGGCTCTTATGCTATACTATGAGCATGTTCATAGATTTGTTACTTGGTACTTTATTCTATTTTGGTGGATTCTGTCTCTGTCATACTCCAGTGTCATTATCCTTTGCTTACATTAGTTTTGCAATGAGATCTGAAATTACAAACATGCTTTATTTATCTTTGTGAACACTATGATTCCATGTCAGTTTTAAGATATGTCATATTCTGTTAAAACGACCATTGCAATTTTGGTAGTGATTACATTTAATCTATAGATCATTTTAAGTAGTATGGATATATTAACTATATTTATGGCATGAACACACACACACACCTGCAGCTTTTCAGAACATCCTCATGGCTCTTTCATAAATTATATTTACTTATAATATCCAATAGATATACCTTGGACAAACTTCCAATTATTCATTACATATATATAGATGAAAAAATATATACTGTCATAATTCAAATTTCTCCAGACAAATTGATATTTTCTGTGAAAGAAATTGTTTAGTCTTTCAGATAATTATTATAAAATTTGTGCACATTTACATATGCATTTACATTATTTGACAAATAACTCTGTCTAAAAAGTGATTTTTGTTTGATTTTTCTTTTAAGACAGTGTCTTATATAACCCATGCTAAACTTGAATTCACTATGCAGCTGAGGATAACACTGAATTCAAGCTTTTTTTGTCCTCACCTCCCATATGCTTGAATTACAGACATATGGGCACTAAATATGACTTTTATTTTTATCTTATAGAGAAAAGCTTTCTAATTCTATTTGTCCATTTATAATATTTATTTATATATTTCTTAAGGGTCAGGATAGAACACAAAATATATTTGTGAGTGATGCAAGGTGAATATTCTAACTATATGCTAATGGATTTGTGAGATTATTCACCCAAATACATTGTATATCTATCTCTATCCTATTAACTCCTTTTGTGTAAACATTTGCTTTCATAAATGAAATACATGCTAATATGAAACAGGGCATTTCTATGCAAATGCACTAAAGAAACTCATCCCTGTTTCATGTACAATGAAAAGAACATGACTTCAATGTCCACTATCCTTTGTTTTGATTAAAAAAACGGACCATCCCTAAATCTAAATGTAGACAATCTGAGTTAAGTCACAGATCAAGTCCACTGACAAGAAGTACATAGTCCTGGCAAACCTGACTGATAGTTATGGGATTCTCTTGACATATTAATTTTCCCCATTAGGATACCAGAAAAGAGCCTAATACAGTAAAAGCTCCCAAAGATGTCTAAGTAGCATCAATACAATAACCCATTTGTGATAATCTAAGTGGCTGGTCACCTCTGTTCAGGTGCCATGCATCTCTGCTCCTCATATCTTCTCAGAGAATCGCCAAGCCTGGCACATTCCCAGAATCCTTTTTGCCTACCAGATGTCCCACCTTCTAATCTATCCTTTCCTATGGGCCATTGTGTTTTTTATTGACAGGTAGATACACCCTTACAATACCCCAGATATTCTTTCTACAAATCACTGCACAATAAAAAGCCATTTTCTGGTATGAGGTTCTTATGAACATTTTAAGAGACACCAAGGCCCAGATTTGTGCCCAAAGCATGGGAATACATTCCTGTGACGGCCCTTGAGAATGTCAAACATTTACTGTGTTCTTAAGAAAGTATGCAGTTGTAGCAGGGAGATTCATAACAACTATGCCATGTGCACCTTGGAAGTTCACACAGTAAAACAAAATTTGGGCTTACCAATGATACATCTAAGGCTTTCTAAGTTCCACTTCTTCTTTAATCATAATATCTATCTACCTGCAGTATTTTTCCTTAATATTATCATAAAGCTTCCAGCACAATCAGTGGTGAAAACATGAATGACAACCATGCCACTCTGTAGAGCTTAACTCACTACTCAGCCTCTTCCTCATTTGAATAACTTAATATTCTCAGTATTTTCATCTTCTCTACAGATTCTTGAGAACATTTATTAGTATTAACCTACTCAAAGAGATGATGAAATAGAAAATTACAGAAATTTTTGTTCTCTTCTTGCATTTCTTCTTTCTTATATTTTTTTCTCCCCTTTCATATCCTCTAAAACATTTAATTCTCCTAGTGGCTTATATTTTTTAATCTCTAGAAATTTCATAAATTTATAAGAGTTGCTTTGGTAAAGAGATTTATTTAATCAAAAGACTCAGGATATACAAATGAAAACAATTTATTGGCTCATATACTAAGACATATCATATCTCAAAACAGATAATCCTGTAATATGAGTCAAAAGAGATTAATAAATATTAAATTGAATTATATGTTTGCCTAACTTCACTTTTATAGAGATAAATATTCCTGAAGATAAAGTAAGTGCATTTGATCTTCCAAAAGGCCCCTAGAATGCCATAATCACAATAGTGGTAATTATTTTGTCAAGACATGTAATTAAATATAGGTGTACAGATCAGCAGACTCTAATCTATTAAAAAACAAAACTAGGAAAGTCTTTCTGTCCATCTAAAGATTAATTCTTTTCATTCTGTTTAGGCAAGATAAATGTGGAAGCAAACACTGTAACTCATAAGTGCCTAAGAATGGAGACACTACAAGTGTTCCTCTTACATTCCCGATATCCACATGGGCAGTATAGCCCTTCACTTACCATAGCTAAGGTTTTATGGCTATTGTCACCTTGTCTATAAAGAAGGAAAATGACCAAATGGCAATTATCTGTTTTTATTTCAGACAAGCACTCATTTACAAGTAAACAATTGATTGAATATCAGTGAGTTGTTATCCTGTAATATAAGGAATAAGACTATAAATTTGCATCTTTAATCTGAGCTCCCAAAGCAAAAATGTTGGCTAGGTTCAAGTAAGCATGTACTGACATACTATACTATGAATCTCTCTCTCTCTGTCTCTCTCCCCCCTTTCCATATATATGTATATATCTCTCTATATATAGATATAGATATAGACATAGACATAGATATAGATATATTGCACACACAAGAGCTCAGGCACACACACACACACACACACACACACACACATACACACATTGGTGACAGCACCCAAAATAATTTTGGCAGCTAGTTAAAAAAAAAAACAACAAAGGATTTGTCATGACATCATCATTTGAACATCATATGCTAGCATAAAAGAAGCATTAATTCCCACAAGAAGTCAAGGAAAGCTTTGTGTATTTCCCTCTAAATGATACTATACACTGTGATTCTATTTAGATAGAATCATTCTTGTCATGAGTTTCCTTTTAGATTTAAATACAGATAATTCACACTAAAGAATTGTTAATATCGACATTGTCAGCATAATTTTAAAAGTAGATTTAGAGAATTTTTTTTCAGTTCCTGAGGGGGAAATAACTTTTCAAAATAATTACCAGGAAGATATTCATATCGATGTCTTATATATGTAGTAAAAAATGAAAGTTTATCAGAGATGGAAAGTATTCTTCAAGAGTGGAAACTTTAAGTGGGAATGCTTCCCAAAGATGTCTACAGAGTACTAAAGTAAGATGAAACAGAGATTTGAAGTTTGCTGGAATGCTAAAATTGTTGAGCCTTGAAATTATAGTTCTTCTGGATAAAATTATGTTTAAATGATTTCAAATATACTTTTGCTGTACTGTAGTTTAAGACAATTCTGGAAGATTCTTGCTATGGTTCACATGTAGGAATATTTGACTTATAACTACTGGCATCATGTTTGGAGATAGTGGAACCTTCAGGGGGTGGTCCTATCTGGAGGAAATGAGTCTGTGAAGTTGATCTTGAGATTTATCACTTAGGCTTTTTCTTGTCCTCCATTTCTCATTGCTGATGACCCCAGTGTGAGCAAGCTTCTACCATCCCGTCACATCTGAGTTATTCTGTTTTCATGTCTTTCCCATGAGGATAGGAAACATCCTCAAACTCTGAACCAAATTTAATCTAGCTGTACGCCATAAAGTTAATGTTTATCAGATATTTGTTCAGGGAAATGAAAAAAATAATTAACATAGGCCCTCTTTTATGTAAGATGACCTACACAGCTGTACACACACACACACACACACACACACAGGTTTATTTCCATAACGACTAAAGACACTGAACCATCTATAGGCTATTTTGTGATTCCCTCCATTATTGGAAAGAAGTTTTTGAATTTCATTTCCTACCAGTTCTCAACTGTTCCAGTTAACTCCTGTGCCGGCAGAGTCCTATCTAGCCAGTTCTTGACTACAGCTACATTTTAGTGTTTTTCTTATTTTTTTTCTATCAATTTCAATGTTTTTGTTTGTTTGTTTTATGCACCTTGAATTAATTTTTATGATGGATGACTGAGAGATATTCCTCAAATTCCATCCTTTTGTATGTGAATATCCAGTTTCCCTAGTACCTTTTATTGCAAAGATGATACTGTGAGCTTTTTTTTTTTTTTTAATTTAGCTTTCTGTTATATCAGAGACCAGTTCCAGCAGATGGGAACTACCAAAGAGAGGCACAACTGTACAATGTTGGGAGTAAGAGATACTGAAACACTTTGTACACAATGGTATGCCTTTATCAAACCTGACCCCTAAGGGCTCATGCAGAAAAGGCAGAAGGATTAAGACTCAAAGAAGAAGGATGACACAGAGAAACTCTTGGTACACATGTATGTTTCCATTTCAACACCATGCTGTCTTTGTTTGTGTGACTCTAGAATAAAAGCAGGAAGTCAGGAGTTTCAACAGCCCCAGGACCATTTTTTTTTTTTTTTTTTTTTTTTTTTGTACTTAGAGTGGCTTCAGCTACTTGGGGTCTTCTGTATTTCTAGATGAACCTTAGGATCTCTCTTTTATACTTCTGTGAAGATTGTCATTGGTATTTTGATAGTGATTGTAAGGAATCCATAGAACTTTTTTTGATAAGATAGCTATTTTCACAATATTAATTCTGATAATCTATACGCTTAAATGATCTCTTATCTTCTTCAGTTTTCATTATAGAGGTCATTTGCTTCCTTCTGGAGTTTATTCTTAAGTATTTTTAACCCATCAGGGAATGATGGAGAGGACTCCATTTCTTTACATATACATACACATTTATTTATTTATTCAAGTTACATCTCAATCATGGGGAGGAAGAATAGAGAGACTCAGAGGGGTCAAGATCAACACATGAAGATCAAGAGAACCAACTAAACTAGGCCCCTAGGGGCTTACAGTGACTGAAACATCAAACAAAATAAGAAGAAAAAAAGCTTCGACTTGGCCTAGACTCCCTATAGAGGATAAGGAACTTGGTCCTCATACAGATTCCTTAACAAGTAGGGGTGGGCTAATATCTTTTTTTTTTTTTTTTGCTTTGGTTTGATATGGTTTTGTTTTGTTTTCTGTTTTCATTTTTGTTTCTGTTTTTGTTTTTTTTTTTTTTTTTGAGACAATCTTTCTCTTGTCTGGCTCTCATTTTATAGAGCAGGCTGGTTTGGAGCTCTCAGAGATCCCCCTACTTCTGCCTCCCGAGTGCTAGACATCAAGGTCTATGCAACCACTGTCTGGCAGCTTTTCTAGTATCTTTAAGAGCGACTTCACAATCTATATTTAGACAATCGATTTTGCATTCCAATTTCGTATCATGAAGCTCTACTGAAAGTATTTGTGACTCTTTAAGTTTTCTGTTGAATTACGTAGAGTCTTCATTAGAGGACTGTTTGACTTCTTTCTTTCCAGTGCCAGTATATAATATAACCTTTACCTCAAAGGGTATAAAAGATTGAAAACCCTGCCTGGAAACAGATTGAACTCACATCAAACTTGGTGTTTCAAAATGATAACAATTTGATTATTTTTTTATATTAGTGAATAAAAGATGTCATAAAACAATAACATGCATACTCACATAGTCCCAGTCAAGGTATGCGCCTAGCTCCAACAACCGAATATTGTCTGGGTTTCAGTCTCATCCAATAAGGTGTTTTGAGAAGTTGTTAGAAGCAGAAACAAGTTCCCACTCTCTCAGCATGAACTTCTTGGAAATTCTTTTCAATTTCTTTGCATTTATTATTTCAATAGTCTGATTGAAAGACCCAGGAGTCTCTAGAATAGCTTTTATCACGTTATGTCTTTCACAATATGATATTGACCTAAATCTTGTATAACTTTGGATTCAGAAAGAACAAAACCTTGCAGGTGAGACTCCTGCCAGATAAGATTATTACTGATGATGCTGAGGCCTCCCTGTGGAGACTGATCCTCTTAAGGATCACAATGTAGACTACTTTAGACCACCTTGCAGAACCATAGCTGAGGTAGTAATTCACCAATGGCAGGTTGAGAAAGTAGAGAGAATTAGCTTCTTCTCACCAATTGGAACTGAGACTGTGTATTATGGAACCTAACAATTTCCCTTGCAACCTCCTGATGCTCTTCTTTCTCAGAGGCACCATCTTACTTTGTTCTTCATAACTATAACCATTTCCCCAGCAGCATTTATTGTGTGTCCAATGTGTGTTCTTGCTGTCTCTGTCAAGAGCCTGTTGTTTACCTATGCAGATTTATTTTCTAGTTCCTTTATTTTAATACTTTGCTCTATTTGTCAGATTTTGTGCCAGAAATGAACTGACTATATTGGTAACAGAGGTACATAACATCTCTTAAAATAGGATATCTTGATGACTCCATCTTCTTTCAGTCATCATTGCTTTGACTGATTGGAATCCTTCTTTGCAGTAAGAGTTATGGGTTATTTCTGTGCCTGAAAAATATTGCTGTTTTGAGAGAATGAACCAAGCCCATTTATTGCTTTGTGTAGTATGGACATTTTCAACATTCTTTCTTTTAATCCAAGAGCATAGGCAGTTTTTCTTTTTTTGCATGTCCTTCTCAATCTCTCTCACCAATATCTTATTGCCATTGGTGGCTTTTCCTTTTTACTAAATTTTTTTCTAGGTTTTTATTTTACAGTTATGTAAAAAAAAATTTGCCGTAACTTACTACTCATTGTAGAATATTATTATTTCCTTCTTTCTGGGACATTATCAGGCCCCAACTATCAATATTCTAGTCTCACCTTCCAGGTCAGTGGTTCTCAACCTTCCTATGCTGCAGCCTTTTAATACAATTCCTCATGTTGTAATGAACCCCGACTATAAAATTATTCTATTGCTACTTCACAACTGTAATTTTTCTACTGTTATGAACTGCAATATAAATGTCTGATATGTGATCCACGAAGGAGTTGCAACCCTCGGGTTGAGAACTGCTGCTCAAGGTGATCAATTTGTCCAGATTCTATATGTGGAAGATAATTATATTTGGTTTTCTGTGACTAGATTATTCCACTTAATATCATGATCATCGATTTATTCTATCACAAAGACAGGGTTTTACTATTTTATGACTGTGTGGTATTCCATCTGTGCATATCCCTCCTTTTCTTCACCTGTTAAACAGCTGATGGAAACTCAACATTTTTTCTGTTTCAAGGCTACTATGAACAGTACTATAATAATATAGCAGCGACACACCCACATCTCTTTGGCACACTAATATTATTCTTTCAGATTCATACAAAGCAAATTGATTGCTAAATTATAGGGCAGTTCTGTATTTGTAAATAGTATTAAAGCATATAAATAAATATATGCTACAAATAACTGAATTGTTCAGTTCTAATATTTTTATGCAGTAAAACAAAATTAATATTCAGTATAACAGAGAATTGACAGTCATTAATTGTGTATTTCAAAATACCCAGATGATTTTGCATGACATAACACAAAAGAATGATGGAAATATATATTGTCATAAATATGATGTATATATATATACATATTCATATATATGTGTGTGTGTGTGTGTGTGTGTACTAAGAGAGAGAACATCATACTGTGTACTACTAATATGTATCAGTTTTAATGTGTACTTAACAATCACGATATTTTCCTGGCGTCATAGAGCCACTTCTCCAGACTTGTCAGTTTTGAGAAGTATTTTTTAATCCATCAATATCAAATCCAATTCCATTTGAAAGATTTGAAAAATTCCCTTTTCCCTACAACTTAGAGTTTGATCTTAAAGTCAGTTGATTCATCTTGTTTGTCTTAATTTTCAATATATTTAAAGCCAGCTGAACATTGATTATAGATAGTGGACATACTTGCTTGTCTTCATCCCATTATGAAGAGCTAGAAAATTGATAGTTGCTGGGTGAGTAGAATCTTTAACTGAAGTAGGTTTTTCATGCTCAGATGAATGGCCACATATCTTTGCAGATACAGGCAGTGCTAACTAGACTTGTTATAAACAAAGAAATGGAAAGAAAAAGAAAAGGAAAGAGAAAAGAAAGGAATGAAGAAAAATAAGAGAGATAAAAAGAAAGAAAGAAAGAAAGAAAGAAAGAAAGAAAGAAAGAAAGAAAGAAAAGAAAGAGGAAGACTAAGAAGACGTGAAGTTAGAAGGGGGTTGTGATGGGCATGTAGGTGTAGTTAGAGGTGGATAGGAGAGTATATATGATCATATTTCTTTGTATACATGCAATAAATACCCAAAAATAAAGCCTCTTCCCCATAAAATAGAAAGAATTTTGGCATGGAACTCTTAAGTCATGCAGGTGGTTGAGAATGTCCACTTTTCAGCACCCCTATGGATGTATCTCAGCAGTCCACTGGTAAGGTAACTTATTGGGATATTACTGAAATGACAAATTAAGGCATTGGTTCTCATGTGGAACTTTTTGGGCAAACATAGAAATTCTAATGTTCTTCTCTGAGATATTGAGACTTTCCTCTCTCCCTATACCTTTTCTGATATAGTAAACCAAAACATCACAGACTACAATATTGCCTCTTATTAATTTTTAGGATATCTAAAGGCCAACATTTTCATTAGGGTTATTCATATACATCTAAAGATGTTATTGACAAGAACAGTGTAAAGTGAGCTTCACAACATAAACAGTATACAAATCACAAAGAAATTAATGTCTTATACCACTGTGTAAGAGCCTAATGTGAAGGCAACAGTGTGAATTAAGGCTGTCATTGGGGTTCATATCAAATACAAATGTCACCTAAAGCTATGATAAGAAACAATGAACCATAAATCAAGTTCATAACAGGCTCTTCATGAATAAAATGTAAAACTTCAGCAGCAACTCAGTCTCACTACCTGTCGAGAATTCCCTCATTCACTTACTGGAGAGTGGTTTTCTGATGATGTTGTAGGTAAGTATGTGTTGTTACAGTAAACTGGAGACAATTCATGGAAGATCCCCTGATAAAGAAGGTGTTGAATGTGGAAAACCTGGAATGGGAGGTTTCAAAAAGAGAGACAATGTATTCATGACATAGAGAAATCATCAAAATATATATTATCTCCTCTCAGAACACACTTGTTATTAAAATAAACCCAGAAGAAATCAAAAAATGGTAGATTAAAAGAATTCTGGCCATTGTTTATACTTCATTTCTTTTAGAACCATTGCCCTTCTATGAACAAAATAGAAAGTAAAATATATAGTGATATTTTATTGGGCATTTTAATCTCTATTTAGTGTGAAATGTTGCTGGAAGCTGAGCATTAGGGGAAGCTTCATAGAACAATTAATGTTCCACCTGTATGTTAAGGGGGTACAGTGGGGGTCAAACAGACAGAGTTATAAGAGAAGGCATTTCAAATAGAAATTATCACCCAAGACCTATGGTTAACATGACAAATTAAGGAAAGATGAGTAACAAAGGACCTTTGATCATGTGGTCTCTTGGACTCCTTAGTCCATATGTTATGGCAGCATCTTCAAGCAGAGTTTCAGTCCATCAACAACAGACACACTGAAAAGCCCTCACTCCAGAGTGACTTGATCTAGAACCACTATGGGTCTGCACAGCTACTGACCCAAGAGTGTGTGATAGGGATTTGTCGCGTCCCCCTTGACCAGCAAGGATGACGCAACTCACAAAAGCTCTTCTCAAGCAGTTTATTCAGGTCCCTTGAAAACAGTCTTCCGAATCCTTGCTTGTGTCTCTGCTTCTCTGCTTGTGTCTCTGCTTCTCCTCCCCCAAGCCCTTATATGCCTACTCAAACCCAATCAGATCATGCCACCTAGCGATCCAAGATAGGCTCACAAAAGGAGGAAGCACACCGGGCTAGGCAGCTGCTACCAAATAAGGCTTGTTTACAGCTAAGCTTGAGCTTTCTGGCATCAAGCCAGGCGCCATCTTAGGGTTGCGGCTCACCACAGTTTTGTGGCTTGCCACAGGGATTCATGGTTTGTGTATTCCTCTCACAGAGAAAGAGAGATAAGACAAATGTTAAATCCCGTATGATTTACTAACACTTAACACCAGACTTTTATTAGCTAGCAAAGCGGTTGATGTTTGTGTTCTCCCTGATATGAAGCAAAGTATTTATCATTCATTGTTCTATCTGGTTAGACTGATCTGAAAAACTTACATTATTTTCTGTAGTATATTTTCAATAAACACAGGGCTAATTATAAAACCATATTAGT